>JADRCD010191638.1:0-20051 GCA_019843815.1 Montemys delectorum | reverse complement strand
TTTTTTTTTTTTTTTTTTTTGGTTTTTGGTTTTTTGAGCTGCCTCTGCTTCTTGAGTGCTGGGATTAAAGTTGTGTGTCACCACACCTGGCCATCGGTGAACTTGCAAAAAAGAAAAGTACAGGCTCATACGCTTCCTCTAAGGACACAAGTTTTCTTAAAAATATAGGGAACGCCTCATCTGTCATCTCCACGTGGGGCTCCTCTTTAGAATACAAGGAAATCAATGTAACTTCCCATATCAACAGACTAAAGAATAAAGTCTCAATCACCAGAGGCAGAGAACATGTTTGAAAAATGCAACAATGAAATCACAATCGAAATGGGAATTAGAGGAGCCCTCTCAAATGGACCTCAAGCACATAACCCCGCCCCCAGCTCCTAACCCCGCCTCCAGCTCCTAGCACATTTAACCATGAAAGATAGACTCTTCATGTTCCAAGAGTATCGTCATGACATCCATTAAACACTGTACTGTGGGGATGGTACCCCCCACAGTGGGCAGGGTCAATTAACAAGATAATTTCTCAACAAAGACATTTCTTCAGAGGCTGGATTTACAGGCAGGCTGCCATGACCATCCGTTGGTTTTGGAAGATCCAAATCCTAGTCCTCGTACTTGCTAGACAAGTGTACCAACCATTGAGCAACTTCCCCAGACCAGAGCAACTGAGTTTTGATGACTATGCAAAAGTAATTCCAATAGGAAAGGCAGGCTAGATTTGCCAGCATATCGCACGCAGTGAAACAGTCGGACATATGCTCACAAAGTAACCCCTATCTATATTTTAAACACATGCATAAAATAACCCAAAACAGCATGGAGTTCAAAGAAAGGCTGAACTCTTCTTGAAAGTTCCAGAAGGGAATAGGAAAAATACTCTTATGACCTTGAGTGACAAAGACTTCTTAGATGTGGCAAAAGTACTACTCAACCACAAAAGAAAAATATAGAGACTTGATTTAATAGAAACGGAATGTGTGAAGGGTATCCAGAGGGAAAGGTGGAGTGGCAGGGCCTGGAAGCAATCCTTGCAGATCACACCAGTAACAAAGGGTGGGTCCCAGATAGATCAAGAACTCAGAGTCAAACTCACCCAAGGACAACTGGACAAAACACAGGCAAAACAGTTGATGGGACAGCCACCTGTGGAGAGCAGCAGATGGCAGAGCAGTGGATGGACCGAGCCATATTGTCCCTCTTAAGGACAGAAAAAAAAGCCACCCCCAAACCAGAGGGAGCTCCAAGCATCTCTAAAATAATATCAGGAAAACCTAATACATCAAAAGCTGTGGGTATGCAGAAGCAGGAAGTCTGGGGTGGGGAACGTTACAATCTCAACACTTGGGGAAAAGAGTTGGGTGAAGTTGAACACACAGTGGGCACCACGTAACTTAGGCACCCCAGCTGTGTGTGTTTACTTGTGTGTTAGAGTCACACACAAATCCCTGCACAAACGTTTAATAGTGCCTGACTTACAACAACTAAAACCACAAAGCATGCAAATGTGCTTTCTAAAACAGCTGTAGCACACCCCCAGAAATCCGGTAAAACAGACAGATAATGATACAAGACATCAGAAACACAGTACGACACACGAAAGAAGCCAGACCTCAAGGCTACACTCCGTGTCCTTTTCCTAACATTATGGAAAAGGTAACATTGGTTAGTGGCTCCTGGGCTGAGTGTGGCTGGGAGCTCACTTACTACCAGGCTGTGTGGGAAAATGTTTCGAGGCTGAGCTGCTTCTTGTCTTATTTGTGGTCTAGGACACTCTCAAATCGGTGAATTCTATCATATATAAGTCTAAGTCTGTACAGGAAATGGGGAAAACCAAACAAAACCCAGAGAGCAGAAGGGAACCCACCCTGTTGGATCTCATTTCATCCTGCTTCCTACTCGTTCCACCCTAGTCCAGTGAGCTCTGGCTGTTTCTAAACCACCAGGCAAGCTACAACCTCAGGACATTTGCACTAGCTGCTCCTTTCTATCTGGAGGTCACCCCACTCCCTATCATTACTCTTCTGGTCCCTTGTTTTTTAATTTAAATGACTTAATATGTATATATAGGCATTACACACACACACACACACACACACACACACACACACACACACACCTGCAGAGGCCAGAAAAAGGCATCAGATTTCCTAGAGCTGGAGTTACAGAAGAAGTGAGTCCCCTGATATGGGTGCTTGAGAAGCAGATTCTGCAAGAGCAGTGTACACTCCTACATGCTGAACCATCTCTCTAGCTCCTAGCTGTGCACTTCTTTCAAGCCTCGCTTAGGTGTCATCTTGACAAACTTGTTTGAAACTTCAGCCTGACCCTCCTCACTCTACATAATTTTCTACCCCTTCTCAGCTGGTAAGGTAGAACCGACAGTATCCTACCAATTCTCATCTCCACGGCAACCCCAGCCCCTCTGAATCTTTGGATGGAGCCCTGTAATACAGCCTTCAGAATATTAACCCAGCTAGCATGCACGCTGTCTGAGAGCACTCCAGCGGACACCTCGGGCTTATATGCCTCCCGTTCCCCCATCTGGATCTGGCAGGATGCCCTTAGGTCGGGGGAGGGGGATGGTTTCCCTGGTTCTGGGGACAAGCTTGTGGAGAAAGTATTCTAAAGTTGGGCAGAGAAGGGGCAGGCACCTGGCCAGAGGGGAGCCCTTGGCTGTGTGGAGCAGCCCTGCTATGGACAGACTCCTCTCCTTGCTCCAGGGCTCAGGTGAAAGCTTCACTACACCTTGTATCCTTGGAGCTTGGAGCTTCCAAATGATTGGGTCCTGGGGGTGGGGCCTAAGCACAGGGTTAGCGCCTCCATAGGAGGATGTCCCACGGGAACGCTCAGCTAGAGGGTGGCTGTCAGTGAGCCAGGAACAGGCTATCCTCAGAAGTTATCACGTTTGGAAATTCTGCTCTGAAACTGTAGGGGACAAGGATGGTGGAGAAGCCCAAGTCCTTGGTGTTCTGTCACTGTACAGAGTGGACTGTGTCCTCATAAAGCTGGCCTCTGGGAGCTTGGCCCTATGCACAAAGCAAAGTTGGTCACAACTATTACTCTCAACTTCCTCTCATGGGGATCACATTGCAATGAGGTAGGTGAGACACAGGGGGAAGTGACCACACAAAGGAGCTGTGGACATTGTATGCAGGAGCCAGATCTGGGGGGACCATGTGGCAGAGGAAGAAGTCAAGTTAAACAGCAGAGCTGGAAGGCTAGGCTGAGGCTGTGGCCTGTGGGCAAAGCTACTCTGTGGGTACCTCATTTGCCTGCATATACATGTGTATGTATGTGTGTATACATGTGTATATATGTGTATACACCCATGTATGTGCATATATACACGTGTATGAGTACATGCATGTGCATGTACACATGTGTATATGTACATGAATGTACATATATTTGTATGTATATGTGTGTGGGTATGCATGTACACATGTGTGTATGCGTGTGTGTGAGATGAGTGAACAGTAGTATCTCCTCTTCTTGGGGTCAAGTCTGTAAAAACACAAACCATTGTGTCCTTCCCACTCTTCCCTGAAGAAGCTGACCCGGAAGTAGGCAGCAGCCCATCCCTGTCTATCCAGCTGTCCATTTGCTGGCTCACACTAGTAGTGTGACCCTTGCCCATCTTCATCTCTGGTCCTCATGAGCAGTTTCTGCCATCTCCTCTCTTGGTAAGGACCCACCCCCAAGTCCCTCTTAGCCTGCTCTTGGAGATGATGCCCCTAGACATCACGCCAGCATGGCCATCCCAAGATCACCCTGCGGGCTGGGTGGCCTCTGGCTCTCCCATGTCTTCCAAGGCTGAACTGACCTGGGGTTGTGGGACATGGTTGATGAGGGCTTATCAATTGAGCTGCGGCTGTGTGACCTGTCGGAATGCTGCCCATCCATGTTGAGACTCAGAGCAGGACACCCACAGGTCCCCAGTTGTCAGCTCTATCTTCACCAACCGGCTAGCACTGTCCTGGGTACTGTCCCTTCTCTGGTGCCCTGACTGGCCCTGACCTCACCCTGAGGTCATAATGGCTCCAGTGTCCACAACATCCTTCTAAGAGACAGTGCTGTGGTGCCAGCACTGTTTGAGGATCGTGGGCCAGGAATGTGTGCTTGGGTCTATACGTGAATTGAGGACACGTGCCCCGAGTAAGGCTGCTTCATGTCTGTCTCTTGGTTCCTCACACCTCTGACATTCTCTCTAACTTGTGGATGAGTGGACCATCTGCTATAGAAGTCCAGGTCTCCGTGGTGATAGTAGGGCCTAGGCTGGCGCTGTAACTGCTCTTGAGGGCTCCAGCTGTACACCTGAGATGCTACGCTCTCCTGTCTGGGTGCTATTACACAGACATGCCTGGCAAACATCTTCTCATAGATATGGTTCCTGGATTGAGGTCAGCTGAGGTTCCAAGTTTAGGGTGGGGGCAAACTGCTCCACACCAAATCCAGCCTTTCCATTTACTGATCTTATGGCTCAGTGTCAGTCATTCAGCCTCTCTGTGCCTCAGTCTCCACTCCTGTGAAACGGGAGCCTATCTACCAAGCTTTTGGGCAGCTCTGAGACTTGAGAGAATAGAGTACTTCAGTATAGTGTCTGGGCATGCTAGGGGCATCTTGGTTCTGGTACCAAATGGTGGCCACCACCCCAGTCTAACAGTCTGTGAGAGATGGTAACAATGCCAGTCTTTGACTGGTGATGTCGAGTGTCATCGTGCTCAGCCTCGAGCATTCCCGGGGCTCACGTTCACTCACAAAGTGTGGGAGGCAAGGCAGGGAGCCAGGCCTCAAGGTGAGAGTGCAGCTGTCCTGTAAGTTGGGGATGTTAGGCTGAGGACCTGGGAAGTAGAGGGGTAGCATGTGCAGACACCATGAGGGTTTGAGGTCTGCTCGTATGGCACTGTGAAGAAAAGTCTCAGGGCTGGGGCACCTGAGGAAGACGGAGGGAGGAGGAGCCAGGTGTGACCCATCAGGTGTCTGGGGTCATCACAGAATTGAATCCAACTCTGACATATGAGACTGTAGGGATGACATCTGCAAAGGCCACTGGTCTGTGGAGGCTGTGGGCCTGGGCTCTTCACAGCGGAGGCCCTGGAGGCTGAGGACTGATCACCTTGGCTCCAGAGACTGTTATAAGCAGCTTTGACCTTGACCTGCAGTGCCCGTGACTGCTCTAGCTCAGTTTCTCTGCCTAGGAGGAAAGGCAAGAGCTGATAACCAAGTGAATGAGACCCGAGGGCCCTCACCATTAGAGGACACTCTAAGAGGGGACTGCCTGCAGCCAGAAAGAGTCCCTTAGCTGACTTAGAGACTGTTCACACCTGCATATTGTCAGTCCAGATTTCCCGATACCCATGAGCCTGCAGGCCATGTGTTCTGTCTGAGGGGCAGAGTTGAAACCTAGGTTCGTTTGGGGAGGCCGAAACCTCCTTACCGATCTATTCACGAGGCAGGTCACAGCATAGCTGGTGCTGTGGCTTCTATGAGTGTGTGGTGGCTAACCTCGGGCCACGATAACCATTTTTGCCTAGGGCCCTTGACCAAGGGTGTTTGGGAGCCAGCCCAGGAGGCTCGGAGTGATTCCTAAATTTTTAGGAATTTTGCGTGTTGGTTGCTAAATAAAGTCACAGGAAGCTTAAACAGATTATCTCAAGTCTCCACACATATCCCTTTCTGGGTCTGTAGCTATGTTGCTGTCCTTTATGCTAAGACCATTTCTTAGCTGTACACCATACCTGTGTGGGCGGGAAGCTGTAATGGTGACTTTGCATGAGTCACAGGCATACATGGTGTGCAGGAGAACCTGAATTCAGCAGTGCTCCTGGCTATCCCAGGCTTGTGTTGGCCTGCCAGTGAACATCAAACACCTGCCAGACACAGGTGCCCTGTCAAGCGGGGGTTGCTTCTTCCTCATGCCTCCCAGAGGTCAGATGTACCCACTGTTCTAGTCTGGAATGACATTCAGAGGGGACCATACATTGGTCACACAGCTGTTGGTGGCAGAATCAGGATGCAAACTCAGGCCACTAAACAAGTCCAGTGTGGGACGAGGCCTCCTGGCCATCTGAGACCCTCTTTCCAGGCTCTCAATCTTGCCTCAGTGTGTCACCTGCCTGGCTCCTCCACTATGCAGCCAGTAGGTGGTGCTGTGGTCACAGACAGGACTGTCTTTGTGTGTGTGTGTGGGGGGGGGGGGGGGGGGGAGGGGTGTGTGAGGAGGGGATGTGAGAGTAGGACTCCGCTGAGCCTGCCACCCTGTCCAGGAGCCTCTGGAGTGAGCTGCTTCCCTATAGCACCTTCCTCCATCCCAGGGCCAGCAGTAGGGTGGAGTCCAGCATCTTACCTCCTCAGCCCCCAGCTGCTCTCAGGCCCATCCTCTCCCAGCTCTCAGTGTCCAGTGATGCGGGGTTTTTTTTTTTTTTTCTTTCTTTTTCTTTTCCTTGCAACTCAGGAATCCAGGAATTTGGCCCCTTCCTAAGGAACCACAGTGCAGCTTCTTAGCTCTCGCGGGTCTCTGAGAAGCCGGGCTTGGTTTTCTGAGTTCTAGGGCGGCAGGTCCTTGAACGGTGCTGGGCCCAGTGGGTGAAGGATAGAGGAGCTGCATTGTTGACGGAGTGGCCAGGCATGGGTCTGCTCCCCTCTTCTCACCAACTCACACCCTCTGGAGACATCAACCTCAGTCTGGGAATTAACTGCAAGACCTTGCTAAGAAAACCTTAGGAAACGGAGGCTTGACATTGGTCTCCCTGGCTAGGAAACCAAAAGTCCAGGGGAAGGAGGTGGAGACAGATGAGAAGACAGTGTCCAAGCAAAAACTACAGCAAAGTACAAGAAACAGTAAGACAAAAGGCAGTCCTCCTCTCTGCCCTGCGTACACCCCAGCCAGGGGAAGGCACTGGCAATCATTTCTCTAATGTATGATAAGATGTTACATAGCCAAACAGTAAAAGAAAATGCTCGGGCTGGCGAGATGGCTCAGCGGGTAAGAGCACTGCCTGCTCTTCCAAAGGTCCTGAGTTCAAATCCGAGCAACCCCATGGTGGCTCACAACCACCCGTAATGAGATCTGACGCCCTCTTCTGGTGTGTCTGAAGACAGCTACAGGGTACTTATGAAAACTAATGAATCAATCTTTGGGTCAGAGTGAGCGGGGTTGACTGGAGCAAGCGGGCTCTACTAGAGTGAGCAGAGGTCCTAAATACAATTCTCAAGAACCACATGCAGGCTCACAACCATCTGTACAGTGACCGTGTACTCATATACATAAAAATAAATAAATAAATCTTTAAAAAAAGAAAAGAAAACACTCAAGTCCACAGAGAAACTCCAGTGAAAGCAGAGCTGGACTAGGGTGACATTTTCAAGAGTGGACAGACACCTGACCAGCAGCTTCAAGAACAGGTGCCTCCATCACTAGAAACACAGGCGGTGCCGTCAGAGCCGCCCACGGCAAGCTGTCAGTTCTTACCTGTCAGGGCGGACTACTGAAAAGCAAGACTGGCGGGGGCGCGGGGGGTTTAGGAGAGGGGAATGCTCCTGCCTCGTGGGTGAAGTGTGTGACAGGGTACAGCCAGTCAGGAAAACAGTATGGAGGTTCCTCAGAAAATTAAAAATAGCACTGCCATATGATCTAGTAATCGCCCTTCTGGGCACACATCCAAAACCATCAAGATTAGGATCTCAGGAAATGTCTGTCACTCCTCTTTTGCAGCCACTGCCACAAGGCCAGAGTGTGAGAGCCACCTGTGTTCATTTAGGATTGAATGGGTGGAGGCACCCAGGGGATACCACCCAGCCTTTAACAAGAAGGAAAGCCGATGTCTCTCGTGTGTGGCTGCCCCTGAAGACACTGTATTAAGTGAAAAGAACTACCATGGCAGGCAATATGGCAGATCTCACTCCTACCATACCCTTGACTCCCAGCCACAGGGAGTGGTGGCTGGCAGGGCTGGGGAAGGATGAGGGTTACTGGTCGAAGACTTTGGGAGATGGGCAGGGTGGTGCACTGATGTAGCACTGAGGGTGTAAGCTGTTGTGCATGGGCCACAGGACCCAAAGCTGTGTTGGGGTGGAGCATCATGGGTGGCCAGGAACCAGCATTCCCTAAGAGTTAGGGTAGTCAGGGGGCCAACAGCTTGGCTGTCGCTGTTTAGGGACTGGGAGGGACTTCAGCCCTTTGACTATGATTGAATGGAATTGAAAGTGAGTGGTCTTAGTATGGGCTACCTAGAGCAAGACACACTCCTTCCCGGGATGCATGAGGCCACAGACGTCAAAAGAGGGACTAATTCAGACAAGTGACTTCCCTTGAAGGCTCTGTGGGCTCAGAGATACAGACCAGATCAAAAGGGCCTCTTGAAAGAGGACAGAGATACCTGAAGGACAAGATGGTGCTTGCCCTGCAGGGGATAGCAAGGCAAGAGATAGCAGGAGATGTGAAATGCAGATGTTTGAGGGATAGAGGATGATGAGTAGGTTACTCTTCCATGAAGCTGCCCTCATTCTCCCACTGTAGCACTGCCATATCAGTCAGTGTGGCTGGGTAACAAATAGCCCCTGAGAGTGAACTTTGCACACATGATGGTTAGAGGTTGGGTCTTCTCTCTTCCAGGCCCCAGACTCAACTACAAGCATGGACATTCACTTCTGAGGTTGTCTTGGTTCCTGGGCCTTCTTACAGCCTGCAGCCATGTGTGATAGGTCCCAGCCTCTCTCTGGGATCATGGCTAGTTCCTGGACCATGAGTGCTCAGGGAGGCACCACAGGAAGTCTATGCTACAGTGCTCAGAGCTCCTGACTTCAGGGAGCCCTGCTACCCACAGCAATTCCTGCTGGAGATTCATACCTTGTCATCCCCACGTCCTTGATCCCTCCACGGGTGCTGTGTCCACAGGGCAGGGGTAGGGGAGGGCACAAGTCCACAGAGGCTTCCTGAAGCAGGAGACTTTGTCTGACTCAAGTCTGGGCTCAACTAGAGTTGCTGAAGCTAGGAACTGCTGATGGGGCTTCCAAGCTCTAGAAACACCCCTGCTGTGTCCATGACAGGGTAGTGTGGCTGAGGGGGATCAAGTTCTCAGCAGCCCCATGGGCACAGGCTGGCATGTGAATACCAGATTGATCTGAGACAAGACAGGATAGGAAGGTACCTTCAGACTCTCATGAGCCTTGCCCATCCCCCTTCCAGATGGGGCCCCTTTAAACGCAAGGTTCTGTCTTCCAGAAGGACCCTCCCAGTCTCCTGGGCAGCCAAGTAAACAGAAGTGGGACCTTAGCTTCTGACATGGCTTCCCCTTGCTCTGGGGAGCTCAGCCCCACTGGTCTGGCCCCGCCCCCTGTCACCACTCCAGGTGAGACACATGGGGAAGATGTCTGATGAGAAGTGTGTGTGTGTTTGTGTGTTGGGGGGCTGGTGGGGAGAGGGTTCTGAGAATGTGGGAACAGGAAGCAGCATTCCAGCTATCTTCCGGAAAGTAGGGGTGGGGCCCAGGCAGTGGAGGACTCCAGTCTTTTCCTCTGAGTTCCTTCCTGCCCTACCCCCATCCTTTGCCCCGAGAGCCTTCCTGGGTGAGAGCAGACAGGACCTTCTTTGTTCTGGCCACACCTCCTTAAAACCCTCTAGAACCCCAGCCCTCCACCCTTGTGGGGACACCACCCTCTCTGATCACTGACTGTTTTCTTATCATCTTGCTGACTTCTACCCTTCCCTTGGCCCAGGCCTCTGGATTCATCTAGTTCAAACTTAGCCCAGGCCTGGTCAGCATGGTGACTACGGCTCCCCTACATCTATCTCTGGATTCTTCTCTGGTCTGCTCCCTTGAGGAAGCTCCTGCCCTACTTGGGGGAAACACACTCTCTGTCTTTAAGCCACCTCCCTGCACTCCCCACTTTGTCTGGTTTCCCACCCAGCCAGCCTTCTCTTTCTCCTGTCCTTGATTGGCACTCCCTGCCACAATGGTACCCCCTCTGTTGTCTGTGTCCTGTTAGCTGGAAGAACCAGGTCTTCACCCCCTTTTTTAACAGCTCACTGAAGGGTGCCTCCACCAGGCTAGGCCCCTGACTATTTTCTTGGTTGCCTGGTCTCTCTCCTAGCAACAGCTAGATGCCTTCTCTCTGTGCCCCAGTTCCTGGCTATAAACCTCTCTCCCCGTGACTTTGAAGCCATCGTAGGACTCAAACTTGCTCCCACACACTGATGCCTGGCTCTGTCTACCTTATCCACTCCCAGTCAAGGCCAGCTGCCCACCCTTCTCTCTGACACAGCCACAACCCAAGCCACCTTCTGCCTCAGGCAGAAGCATTGGCTGTCCTCAGCCATTACCACAGAGGCGGGGGGGGGGGTTCTCTGTTCTCTCTCAACCTCACTTCACTTGTAGCGACTGCCAGATTTCTCTGCTCCTCATTTATAACAAATCTTTGCTGCCTCCAAGCCTTTCTCTCCTACTTGCTCTTGAAACCTGCTCTAATCAGGCTTAATTTCTGTACTTCCCCAAAGCAACTCAGGTCAAGGTCACTGATGTCCTCCACGATGCTAAGTCTGAGGTCAGCTCTCAGGCCTCATTTGATGTGACCCACTGGCAGCACATGACTCAGCCCGATCTGCTTCCAGAATCTCTCACACTGCTCCCACATCACTGTCTTCTCTTTGGTCTCTTCACTGGCTTCTCCTCTCTCTGACCTGGCAAGGACAGATGTATGGCCCCAGGCTTGGCTCTGGATCTGCTCTCTCTCTCTCTCTCTCTCTCTCTCTCTCTCTCTCTCTCTCTCTCTCTCGCTCTCTCGCTCTCTCGCTCTCTCGCTCTCTCTCTCTCCTCCCTCCCAGGTGACTTCATCCACTCTTTTGGCTCTAACTACCATCTTGCCAGGTCTGTCTCCAGCCAACTGTGCTCTCCATGGGGCCACCTGAAGGTTTCAACCCAACCCGTCCCAAATCAAACTCTCCATGTTCTCTGGCCTCAGTTGCTCCTCTTCCACCTTTGCCCCGGAGTGGCCTGAGGTTTCCCTCCTCCACAGCGCTCCCTCTCTATGTCTCCCCTCTAACTAGCTCTAAGACATCTTCAGAAGCAGGTTTCTTCTCACGGCTGTCCTGGTCCCAGCAGCTTCACCTGGACCAGAGGCAGCTGCCACTGCCCTCCCTACCTTACCTCTGTCACTGTACTCACCTGGAACAACGGTAGTCTGATAAAAAACCACTCTGTCCATGCCCAGGGATGGGATGGAGTCACTGTCTCCTCTCCCAGGACCCACTACAGCCCTCTCTTCTTCAAAGCTTGTTTCTACCAGCACCTTAGAGGAATTCCCACTGCCCCTTCTGTGGCTGCACCCACTCTAGTACTGAGTAGTAAGACAGGGACTTCGAAGGCAGCCAGGAGACAGGATAGGCTGCAGGGATCTGGGCAGGGACTTCATTGGTCCTCTGAGCTGTAGACTGGTGTGGCCCTGCAGGGCCTGCCTGTGCATCTCAAACCATCTACAGGTCTGCCTTTCCCCGCTGGGCTAGGTGGTTCACCTCCATTTGTCTCTCCTCCTGGCATAACATCCCTCATCCTGCCCAAGGTTCTGACTCAAGAAGGCATTTGTTTATTTATGAAGGTGGAAGAACAGGCTTTGGTGTCTGGCTCATGGCTACGGACAGTACCTAGCCCAGAGCCTGACTGCACACAGCAGGTGCTCAGTAAGTGCGCTATGCTATGTAAGAATAATAACAGAGGCCCCTAGACATGGGTGTGGCACTGTGGGGGTTCATTGCAACCCTATGTCATGATTTTCTTGTCCTTAGACTTTTGCCTGTAGTGAAAAATGGGATGTTGACCCCCATTGCATAGTGGGAGCCCACATATTTTCCAGTCTGAAACTGGGACTGGTCCCCATCCTGGGGACCAGCATTTGCTGTCATGCCAGCACCCAGTAGTATCTCCACCTGAGAGCTCCACTCTCCTTACCCTTCCTTCCTTCCTCCTCAAGGCAACCAAGCTGAAGACCCCAGGCCAGGCCTATAGTCTGCTGTATTCACAGCAGTCTGCGTGGGTTTTCTTAAGTGACTCCAACTCACTCCTGCCCCAGGGGCTGCTTGCCGCCACCCGCTGGGTGAATCCTACTTATCCAGTGCTTCCTGGCTAACTAACCTCCTCCCTATCTTGAACTTTCTGCCCAGCGGCCTGACTTTTTCATACTCTCAGGACCTTGTAGGCCTCCACAGTCTGTTGAGGCTTTCCCTCAGGACAGTGCACAACTTCCCCTTGGCAGAGAGAGGAGACAGGAGGCAGGAGAGAGGTCAGGGACGGAGTCGGGTTCCCCTTAGGTGTTGAGAGGGGACTCAGTTCTCACTCCCTAGCGGCCCTCACCTGTTTCTTCTGGCCCAGCGGCCTCTCCTTCCATGTCCCCCAGCCTCCCCGCGCCGGAGCCAAGCGTGGGGCCCCCAAGCTGACTGTCGCGCCTGCCGCAGGTCCGGCTGCGCCCCCCGCGCCGCCGCGCTTCCCCGACATCTACGGCGGCGACGCGCAGCTCTGGGAGGCGCATTTCCGCGGCATCGGGCGCGCCTACCGCGCTTTGGGCAAAGAGGACGACTTCGCTATCCGCGTGCTCACCGAGGACTTCACGCTGCCTTTTCCGTTCGCCTGGCCGCCAGGCCCGGACCCGGCCACTGGACCACTCTTCTACGACCCGCGGGACCGCGCGGGCTTCGACTTCCTGCTGCGCGGCCCCGGCGCGCCACCTCCCGCGCTGCTGCGACCCCTGCACGCCACGGCGCAGGCGGCCGAGCGCAAGCGGCGCCTGGAGCGCCTGGCGCTGAGCTATGCGGGCGCCGGCAGGCCACCCGGCTTGGTGCTGCTGGCGCCGGCCGCAGCCGCCTTCCCTCCCGAAGCTGGCCGTCCTGCTTGGCGCGCCCTCCCCCGCGACAGCGAATAAAGCCTCTGCCTCTCCTGTCCCCGCGTCCGGCCTCGCTTTGCACCGTGCGCCAGGGAAGCTGGGGAGGGGGCGCGGGACCCGATGCCTGCACGATCTCAACCGCCTAGTGAGTCTGAGAGTCAGATGGAAAAGGTGACCCCGGCAGGCTGTGAGGATGAGATGTTCCCTGGGAAGGTGGGAAGTCAGGTCTCTACCCTCCAGTTGTCTTTCTTGCTCAGCGCCAGGATGGGAAGTTACAGGACCTCACCTGGTGTGGACTGCCTGGCCTTCAAGTAGCTGGATGCTGGCTGTCCTTGTGCCTCAGTCCAAGGGCCACAGCGTCTCTGGTTTCTATGACAGCCGCTAGGGATGCACAGGGGTAGACTGTAAGCGTCGAAAAAATGGGAGAGGCAGTGTCAGGAAGGAGTTCTGACAGTCTCCAGCCTGCCTCCCTCTCTGTCCCCTCCCAGAAGGATGTTATCTACTTCTCCTTTGAAAATAGGAGAAGATTTCCTGGAATGTGGCACATGTGACCTGGACTTCCAGCTTGTCCCTATCTAGGTTGCAAATTTTAGGCTGAAGTCTGTGTCAACAGTAGGTGAGCAGCAAGGAAGGACTGATTAGCCCTGATGATATCTCTACATCGTGTGATAATCAAGCAGTAAGGCCGAGTGGCCTTTAGTGAAAGCACCAGGCTCCATGCATTTGGGGGCTTTGGGTTCCTGGTGTCGAGGAGCTGGTGGGCTGGAGGCCGATTCCCCAGCAACAGCATCTGGACTCAGATTTTACTTCTGTTTTTGTTTGTTTCTTCTAATACAGGAGTTATTTATAATTTCCCAGTGCTGGGAGAAAAAAAAATTCCAAGTCTTGGCAGAACAACTTAGATGGAATGTTCACTTTAGGGGATGTGGTGGAGAAGCAGGGACAGGAGGAGGTAGGAAGAGGGGGAAGAGGAGGAGAAAGAGGGGGAAGAGGAGGAGGAAGAAGAGGAGGAGTAGTAAGAGGAGGAGGAGCATGGGGTGGACACAGCACAGCACCAAAGACAGCTTAGTGCTACAGAGGAGGGGAGCTCTTCCTCCACCTCGTCCACTACACTGACCTGAACTCCAACTACTGCTTTAGACTCCTTCTCACCTTGGGCATCTATCTGTTCAACTCTACCAAGACGTCCAACAGCGTCGTCGTAACACTATCCAGCATTTGATTCCTAATGAGGCAGCATCCATCTTGACTGTGTGCTAGTGTTTGCCTGTCCATATGGTTTATTAGCTGTTTAGGCTCCTTAGAAGCAGCTCACAGATGTGGAGGTTAACCTCCAAACACAGGCAGGGTATCAGGGAAGCCAGCTGAGCTTGGAAGTGGGCCGGAGGTAAGGCAGATCACATTGTGGGCAACAGCCTCCTCAGGCCCCTGCAAAGAAAAAAAAAACACGAAACAAACAACCCTTCCCACAAGCCATTGTGGGGCGTTCCTCAACACCATGCTCCCAGGGGCAGGAAGCTCACTGCCTCTTCTTTGTGAGGAGCCCTCCAGGCCAGTAAGTCCCCTAGGTCAGCCTGCCCTGTGGGGATGGAGCACACATCTCTCTTACAGCAGCGATGGGGTCATTTTATGACTACAGCATAATAATGAAAATTTGGGGGTTAGGCCTTTTGTGCTTTTAACTTTGCCTTTCTAGAAATTCATTTTCAAAGTAGTTTTCAGAAGCATGTGATCGAGAGCTCAGAGACAGATCCTTGGTCCAATCTGGGACTATAGGGCACCAAGAGTCCCGAATGAGTTATCAAATAGGGAATCAAATATC
The DNA here is from genome assembly GCA_019843815.1 of Montemys delectorum. Taxonomy (NCBI): domain Eukaryota; kingdom Metazoa; phylum Chordata; class Mammalia; order Rodentia; family Muridae; genus Montemys; species Montemys delectorum. The sequence continues at coordinate 5,356 of JADRCD010191638.1, read as the reverse complement.
GTAAGAAGATGGCAGGAGAAATAATGGTACAAACTCTATTTCAAGGATTGTGTGAAAGCCTCTTGGAGGAGGTGTCACTTTAGCTAAGAAAGAGTAAGAAAGAGCCTGCCTTATAGGTAGGGAAAGGAAGCTGAAGGCAGAGGAGACCATGTAGGCAAAGGCTAGGCAATCCCAGGGAGTTCTGTCAGGCTAAAGAGTCTGTGGTCAGGCAGGCTTCAACCACAGAAGGCATTGAGTGGTCAGGTAATTGGAATTGCCAGTAACACAAGCTTCAGGGAAGGTTTGTTCCGGGGCTCAGGGTTGTCAGGGAAGCTGTGCCCTAGAATTGGCCTCCCCACCAGGTTAGTTCAAGTAAGGCCTTCACCATCTCCCTGGCCACAGGCCACTGGCTTCTGAGAGTTGTTTCAGAAAGGACAACCACATGTTTAGAAGCTGCAAGGAACTTAAACATGGCCCCGTGGTGAATGCGTTTTCCATGTTCCAGGCAGTGTCACACACCAGTTGACATTGTGCTGTGCCACCTAAGTGAGTCCCTTTGTCGGGAAGGTAGGGAAATATTGGGCATGCCTCAGAGCCATGCTTCTAGGGACAGGAAGCCGGGCACTTAATCGCCTCCTCTCTAGAGACCTGTGTACAGTGGGAAAGGTCAGAAAGGGTGATGGGAGCTGAGCCACAGCCAAGAAGTTCAAGAGTGTGGCCCCATGGCCAGCTTCTGCAGAATCTCCCATCTTCCCTTACACTCCCAGGGAACCTTCTGTCCCAAATAGCTACAGACCAGGGTCGTCTCTACCATCCTTGTAAAGCCCAGCCAAACATCTGCATATGTCAAGTGGTGTTGAGGCTGTGAAGGCAGAATCTACCTCTCGGAGCTCTGAGAGGAGGGCATGGTGGTAGGAAGGCCCGCACGGCCCTTCCTGACCTCAGCTTTCCCTGTTCTCCTTGTTACACAGTCGAGGGCACTCACAGAGCTGGTTTTGCTATGGCCCCTGGCATAACTCTCCTTGTGCTTCATCTTCTGGGACTCCTCCTTGTGTTTCATCTTCTGGGGCTCTTGGCCCCTTCTCTCACTCACTGATGCTGCCTCCAGCCGTCTGCCTTCCAAGTCTTATGATGTCTAGATCATGAATATATGAGGCATGTCCTAGTTTCTTTTCTGCTGCTGTGATAAAATACCCTGCCCCCTTCCCCCCCCCCCAAAAAAAGCAACTTAGGGGAGAAAAGGGTTTATTTGGTGAACAATTCTAGGTTATAGTCCATCGTTGTATGGAGTCAAGGCAGGAACTTAAACAACTTGTCACATTATATCCATGGTCAAGAGCACAAAGACTTCTTGTTTACTTGTGCTCAGCTCAGTCCTCCACTCTTAAACAGTCAGGGCCCCTGCCTAGGGAATGGAGCTGCCTACAGTGGGCTGGGTTTTCCTAGGGAATGGAGCTGCCTACAGTGGGCTGGGTTTCTACATCAATGAACTTAACTTGGACAACCCTTCCATGTGCCAGAGAAGTCACAGACCGATACAATGTATTGTGACCTTCTTCCCAGGTGATTTCAGGCTGTGTCAAGTTGGCAAACCATCATAAGGCCTCAAAGGAGGCCAGGTATAGCTGTATATGCCTTTAATTCTAGCACTTAGAAGATAGAGGTGGCTAAGCTCTCTAAGTACAAGGTTAGTCTCATTTATATAGTGAGTTCCAGGCTAGCTAGGGCTGCAGAGTGGTACCCTGTCTCAAACAAGCAAACACCTCAAAAAACCAAATGAGTCCTCAAATCATTTTCAGAAGTTGGAGGGAAAGAATTTCTTCTAGGGTCGCCTTGGATGGTGGGACTTCACCCTCACCTTTCAAGGAGCTGCGGGGCTGATCCAAGACCCACATTAGGGTTTGTAAGCTGCGCCTGTATGCTACCATATCCTAAGAGCTAGCCAGTCCTCTGCCCAAGTATAGCAGTGTCTGCCAGGGCCCCCAACTCTCTTGGGAGCCGGAGCTGCCTGCTGTTTACTTGGCTGAGCCTCAAGATGCACCACCTAATGGGGGGGGCAGAATCTGACACCTGGATGATGATGCACCCATCTTGCTATGGTAGGGTATCTGTCCTGGTGCACACACAGCAGAGCGGCATACAGCAGGTGCTCAAGTTAACATCCAGAGCAGCCATATGATCTGGGACATCACCTTTCTGAGCCAAGGCAGGGCATCCTGGGGCCTTACCATTCCACGATGCTGAGTCCCTTCCGCCTCACAGCTGTTCCAGGTAACTCCACGCCTTGCTATATTCACAGGAGACCCGGACATGCTTTGAGTCCCAGGCTGCTTGGAGTAGAGGTAGGACCCATCTCCCCAGGTTTTCTCAAGAACAGATTCCGAGGAGCAGTGAGGATGTTTAATTAATTGCAATTACAATCTTCAAAGGAAGCCCTGAGTTGGAAGTTGTTCCTAATTACTGTGTTATGATGTCGGCCGGCTCCCTGAATTGATTGTTAGACTTTCCGATGGAGGCGTAATTGAGTTGCTGTGAAGGGCCTACTTTACGTCCCTCCCCTGTAGATAAAGCCTGTGTTCAGCAAAGCAGGGAGTTGGGTTGGCAACGAGACTGGGATATGGGAAGACGCTAATGCCTGGATAAGGACCTCAAGGCCAAGATCAGGACTGATGGCTGTGGGGAATCTATTATGAACTGTCAGTTGAGCTCTATGCGGTCACTTCTGATGGTTAATGAGTGTCCTATTTAAACCCACTGTCAATTCTGGGTGTGGCTGCTTCTCCCAGGCTATAAGGCAGTGGGGTTAGTAGGTGACCATTGACAGCCACTGAAATTTGGGCACCATGACTTTTCCACTTGTGGGCCAAAGCATCTTGGTCAGAGGAGTACATGGAAACCTCTTTCTTGTTCTGTCTTGGTGATTTAAAATGCTTGCACCTGGGTTGCCCATAGTCTGGGTCCTGGGCCTGACTAGAGTTAAACCTCTGTGTTGAGAACAAGAAATTCACCTCTGAGATGTGAGGTTGTTTCCTGGCAGCATGCCATATGGAGCAAAGCTACTCGGACTATAGGGCTTACCAAAACAGCTTGGGTCCTGAGCTGGAACTCTGTGTGACAGCTGGGCTGCTGCATGCAAGGAGACCCTGCCACACCCACAGGCTCTTTTTTTTTTCCTTCCTTTCTCTGTGCCTCAGTTTCCTTGGCTGTAAATCTGGGGTTGGGAGGGTTTGAGTAGGCAAGTTTCAACCCTTTCTCCTTCTTAGGGAGAACCCAGGATCCACTGCAGCCAGCCACAGGTCATAGCGGGTGGACCTGTGAGCAGAGAGGGGAGGATGAGTACAGACAGCCCTGCTATAGTTTCCAGCTATAGGAAACTCAAGGAAGGATGGCAAGGTGATGGAGATAGGCCAGTGGAATCTAGAGATGGTAAGCAGAAGTAAGCTGTGTTCTCGCCAAGGTGTGAGGCACTCAGGCCTGGGGAATGGAGATGGAAATTACCAATGAGATGAACTGATGGATGTGTGTCCCTAAGTCTGAGGGGATGCTACCCTGAAGGGAATGCTGAGGTCTTGGGAGCTACAGGCATCCAAGTTGTGTATAGTGTACATAAACACACACACACACACACACACACAGAGGATGGAGTTAGTTTTTATAGGGGTAAAAAACCCTATCTAGACACCTTGTTAAACAGGGAAAATGAATGCAAGGTTGGCAACTGCAGATCTGGAAACTGGGAGGATGTCTCACTGCTGAGGGCAAGACCAGACTAGGGGAATAGGTGATTCACGTTTGTGTGCTGGTGGGGCCGCTGGTGTCTGGATTGTCACATTGGGTGGAGAAGGGATTTGGGGGTCAGCAGGAGTTACCTGGAGGCAAGAACAGTTGACTCACAGGTCATCAAATCTTGATGCCCACAGAACATCAAATCCCTACTCTTTGCAGGCTTCTCACCAGGGACATAGACTGGCAAACACTAGTCTCTGTGTGCCTCTTCTCTTCAGGGCTATTCCTTGCCGTTTGCCCAAATTCAAGCCCAAATAGTTGGGCTGTTGCTGGGGTGATGAGTGCTCCCTGGCCCCCTAATTACTGAGTACTAATGAGCCCTAACATTCAATTAAGAGAAGGAGCTGACAACCCTGTGTCCTTCCTCTCTGAGCTTTTGTAGAAGAGCAGGAGCCTCAGGGAGGGAGGAAGGGACAGATGAGATGGGCTACTAGGCATTTGGAGTTTAGTGTACACAGCTGTGGGCCCCAAGAGACTGGGATGAAGTGTTATTCTGGAATGACAGTAGGGCCCGACGAGATACCTAGCCCTAGCCCTCATGGTGGCTTCACAGTTCCTGTTGTGGAAACTGAGGCATACAGCAAAGACAAGAAGAGTGTCTGGCACCACCTTTGGGAATCTCAATGCCCTGGGCAATGAGTCTCTGAGTCTTGTTCTCCATGGGAACTGAAATGACCATCGCGTAGATTGAAGGGCTCTGCCTGACTTATCCCAAGGACCGAAAGATTCTAGCCATGCAGGGCTTAGATCTGTCTGCATATCTGGCATGTGTGTCGGTGACAGGAGAAGCCACAGTGGTCTCTGACCCCAGCCCTGCCATTTCATCATGTCTTCTGTCCAGTTCCAGGCCCAGAGCACCTACAAGGGCAGGGGAGTCCCCACACTGCCCCTGCTGGGGCTCAGTACCTGTGCCAAGGCCATGAATATGCCTGCACTGCCCACCCCTCCTGTAAAGCTTCCTCCAGGCTACACTGGACCTCTCCATTAATCACTGCTAATTGCTAGTGGGAGTCGTTCTTGTCAAGAACCATTATTCCTAGGAATAAAGAGAAATAAAAGACGCCTCCTTTCCGGAAGGCAGCTTGGCCCGAGGAGGAACAATGCCAGGCCTGAAGGAGGTCCCCTGGCCCAGCCCATTTCCAGGGGTTTCCAAAATGCATGTGACAAACTCAGGCTCCTGGCTCTGGCTGAATGTGCAGAGAAGCAGAACATTCATCTTGCTCTCACATTTTCTAAAGTTGTTGTGAGTTTCCTTGAAACCCTGAGGGCTTTTTTTTTCTTCTTTTCTTTTTTTGGCAACAACAGCTGGGAATAAGTCAACGCTTTCTGCTTATTGCTGGGGACTGGTGTGGGGAGAGGGGCCTCTGCTTGCCAGCCTGTAGTCCCAGATCCCCCTCCAATAGGTAACATCTACTCTATCTTTGGAGTCTCTAGAGCTGGTGCCAGGGTCATAGTCTAGGTGGTCAGTGGGGACAGTGGAATGGCACATGGCTGGTTTTATATGTATTATCCTGTGGGCTTGCTCCCCTCAAAGTACCCAGAAAATAGATAAGGGATGGGAAATCTTTACATTGTCCTTTTAAGACCTTTC
>JADRCD010191635.1:4716-15674 GCA_019843815.1 Montemys delectorum | reverse complement strand
GAGAGAGAGAGAGAGAGAGAGAGAGAGAGAGAGAGAGAGAGAGAGAGAGAGATCTACAATGTTATATGTTTCTTAGTGGGGCAGGTACATGCATATGTGTGTGCCCATGTGTTTGTGTGTGTGTGATCTAGAATGATACATGTTTGTTAGTGGGCAGGTGGGAGGCCTCAGGTGATATCTAACTATGAAGAATAAGAATGGTCCCCAGGACTGGAGAGACCACTCAGTGGTTAAGAGCACTGATTGCTCCCACAGAGGTCCTGAATTCAATTCCCAGCAACCACATGGTGGCTCACAACCATCTGTAATAGGATCTGGCGCCCTCTTCTGGTGTGTCAAGAAGATAGCTACAAGAGTGTGGCCAGGCGGCTCGAACCGAGCAGGGCTTTCCTTGCCAGTGGATTGTGTAGAGTGTACAGCCAGTCTCTTGTCTTCTGTTCGACATGGCATCTTCTGATATTCAGGTGAAAGAGCTGGAGAAGCATGCTTCAGGCCAGGCTTTTGAGCTGATTCTCAGCCCTCGGTCAAAAGAATCTGTCCCCGATTCCCCCCCCCCCCCCCAAAGAAGAAGGACCTCTCCCTGGAGGAGATCCAGAAGAAATTAGAAGCTGCAGAAGGAAGACGCAAGTCTCATGAAGCAGAAGTCTTGAAGCAGCTTGCCGAGAAGCGGGAGCATAGGAAAGAAGTGCTCCAGAAGTGCTCCAGAAAGCCATCGAGGAGAACAACAACTTCAGCAAAATGGCAGAGGAGAAACTGACCCACAAAATGGAGGCTAACAAAGAGAACCGGGAGGCGCAAATGGCTGCCAAGCTGGAGCGTTTGCGAGAGAAGGTCAAGCACGTTGAAGAGGTGCGGCAGAACAAAGAGAGGTGCGGCAGAACAAAGAATCCAAAGACCCCGCGGGCGAGACCGAGGCTGACTTTCTCCCCGACCCCTTCCTAAATATCCAAAGACTGTACTGGCCAGTGTCATTTACTTTTTCCCTCCTAACAGATATTCTAGAAGCTGATGTAGGACCGTATAGGTAGATCCAGACTGTGAGATATTTTAGGGCTCAAGGGGAGAAACTAAAAGTGTTTTGCTCTTTTTTAAAGTGTTGGTCTTTCTAACGTGGCATCTTTTCCACTCAGGCACACTCGGTGTGCTGGGTTAATGGCTAGGACTGTACTGACTGTGGAAGATGTTTGTGAAAAGTATGTAGTGGCTTCTTCCAACCCATTAGATGCTGAATATCTGTTCACTTTGCGATCCCAATTCTGTCCTAATCTCACCAGTGCTACTGTACTTGAATGGTTAATAAACTGCACAGTGCTGAAAAAAAAAAAAAAGAAGATAGCTACAGTGTACTTATCATATATATATACATAAATAAATTTTAAAAAGGAAAAACAAGTAATGAAATCATATGTTGTATATGCTGAGCATATATATACATATACACACATATATATATATGTGTATATATATATATATATACACATATACATATATATATAGTTTTTGGGTTTTTTTCGAGACAGGGTTTCTCTGTGTAGCCCTGGCTGTCTTGGAACTCACTCAGTAGACCAGGCTGGCCTCAAACTCAGAAATCTACCTGCCTCTGCCTCCTAAGTGCTGGGATTAAAGGCGTGCACCACCACCGCCTGGCTTAAGTACATATTTTTTAAAGCATGTAGTTGCATACAAAAAGTAAGGAGAGGAAGGAGGGAAGGAAGAAGAGAAGGGCCCCAACATTCTGCAGTCAGTTGGCATTATGGGGATGTCTGGAAGTGAGAACGGATTGGCCCTTAGGTCTGTTTTGTTAGTTTGGTCAGGCTCATTGTATTGCTTAGGCTGGCCTTGAACTCCTCCTCTAGCCTCTCCACTGAGGAGCTAGGATAACAGGCTTGCACCAGAGTGAGTGGCCTAAGGTCAGGCCGGGGGCTGGTCCTAGGCAGGGCGATGAAGGAGGTCTTGGAGGAGTGCTGAATGCCAGGGGGAATGCCACAAATCTCCCATTTGTACAGCCGATACTGCCCTAGCTGGTCTCCAGTCTGCCCTCTCCCACTGCCCCCTCGTCCACCTCTGCACAGAATTACTACCGTGGCCTCTCTTGAGCAAATTCCTCCCACCCGCTTACAACCCTGCACTGCCCTTGGACCCACAAACTACTCATATGCTGCAGAAGCCCCGTCTTGGGCCTCAGGTCCCCATTCCCCCGGCTCACCTGCCTTTCGCTACACTGCCTCCTAGACCTGTGGCGGTCACCTCTGCAGGCAAGTGTGCTTTGTTCTCTCTGCCTGAAATGATCTTCCTTCTGTTCATTGCAATGCTGCCCCTTCCCTTTCTGTTCCTTGAACAAACCCTAACTTGTCTTTAATATCGTCCGGTCCCCCGTTAGTACTGTATGTAAGATGATCTGCAGTTGATACGATGTTTTAGTTTGCCACCTGTCCTCCTACCTGAGCACAGGGAGCTGGGCCACCGTGTCTCCTGTGGTGGCTGAAGTGTCTGTGCCATAGTGGGAACTCAATGGAGGGGAGAGGACAGCCTTGGCTTAGGCTCCCTTGGAAGTCATCCCCAGACAGGGTTTCAGAGCTTCACTTGCTGGAGGAGACAGTAGGGGAGGGAGATAGGAACCAGGAAGAGGAGGCAAAGGGACATCTTCCTACCTGGCTCCTGCTATGAGCAGCCTACACTGTGGGTACCCTGTGGTTGGAGCCACCCGCCGAGCATTACCAAGTGACAGGGGGCATCAGCTACTGGTTGAGGGCTGTTCTTGGGACTTCGATTTCTATCACTTCTGGTCTCTGGTGATAGAGTGCTAACTCAGGCAGATGACAGAGCCCGCATCTCAGGGACAGCCTACACCAGGGTATTGTGTAGGGCCTGGATTCTACTGGGTAAGGCTCTGCAGCCTCTGCCTTCACAGAGTTTGGATGCCTTTGACAACCAGCCCATCTCAAAGTGGTTAATGGTCTTATGTCATACTTGGAGGGGTCTAGAGGAGAACCTCAATGGGTGGAACACGGAGGTCTGGTGTGGTGGTTTGAATGGGATTGGATCTCACAGACTCATGGGTCTGAGCGTTTTGGTCACTAGGGAGTGACACTATTAGGAGGCGTGGCCTTGTTGGAGGACATGTGTCACTGGGGTGAGCTTTGAGGGCTCAGTGTATCTCAGTTCACCTCCTGCTGCCTCTGGATCAAGAGATAGAGCTCTCAGACCCTTCTCTGTCTCCACATCTGCTGTCATGTTTTCCGCCATGATGATAATGGACTGAACCTCTGAACTGTAAGCCAGCCCCCGTTAAATGTTTTCTTTATAAGAGTTGTCACTATCAAGTGATTCTTCACAGCAGTAAAACCCTAACTAAGCTCTTCCCTCACTCTCTCCCTGCCTCCTTTTGGTACTTATTGATGTGTCAGCTCTGGCCTCAACCTGGCTCTCCTCTATGGTCACTATGGCCTCTTAACATCCAGATACCACAGTACCCAGAGACAGCAGAGCCTCTCTTTGGGAGTGTCCCATAAAAACAAAGAAATATCTGATTTCCTTCCATGTGCTGCTAAAGACATCAGTGAGCCACCAAGTGTCATCGTGAATTGTTGTGTCTTATAAAAAAGGGAGCCAGGATATGTTTTGTGGGGCCAGGTATGGTGAGGTGGGAGGGGTGCCTCAGCAGGCCCACGCTGAGGCATCCCTTCCCCCTGAGGTACCAGCCACATAAAGAAAGTGTAAAATGGAGTTTATTTAGGGTATGGGGGGGGTGTTGAGAAGGGAGTAGACACAGAGACAGAGAGGGAGAAAGAGAGAGGAGAGGAGAGGAGAGTCAGGAACACGTGGAAGGAGAAGGGGGAGGGGAAGGGGAGAGAGGGGAAAAAGGGGACTGAGAGAGAAGAGAGTCAGAGAATAAAAGAGAGAGAGAGAGGAGGGGGCAAACAACCCCTTTTATAATAAGCCAGGTTTACCTGCTGTTGCCAGGTAACTGCTGGGCAGAGCCTAGAAGGAATGCTAACATGAACAGTTTCAAGTAAGAATGACATGGGTCAGGTGACCAGTGGTGTCTGTCAAACATGTGTGTCCTTCTCCGTGAAGGGGAGGATTGCCAAGGGGCCTGAAACAGCAGCTCTGAAGGGGAGATGTACACGGCATGGCATGGCAGGGCCTGACAGTGCCAGTCTTGAAAGAGTTGTCTTGGCTTTTGATCTGTGAAGAGTCCCAGTGCCCTGGCAGATGGTTTCCCAGCCCCCTAGCATCCCCCAGCAGCCCCAGGAGGCAGGCCCTGGGACCTGGGAGTTTGGAAGGCTGGTGGGGCCGAGGAAGCTCTGTTCCCATTGGCAGGTGTGCATTGTCTGTGGCAGCTAATTACTTAGGATGGATGGCTCTGAGTGGCAGACACCCCCACTCACCACCCGCTCCCCTTTCTCTAGCTGAGCAGGTGGTGGAGAGATGACGTCCACGATGCTGTGGACACTCGTGGGGCTATTTATCACCAGGGATGCTTAGGCCCAACCTGAGGCCAGAACCCCAGCAGAACAGGTGGTACACTGAAGGCAGGGGAAAGGAGAGATGATACGGGTTAACCTCTTCAGCGCTGTTCCTGAAGGGATTCTGGCCTTGGGATTTAGATGAGAGGTGCTGGGCGTGGCCAAAGGAGATGATGACCGAATAAGCCACAGAAGCAATACTCTATTTTGTCTGGAGATGAGGTAGCCTGAGTTAGCTTCAAGCTTTTTATGTAGCCCAGGATGACCTTGTCCTGCCTCTGTCTGCAGAGTGCTAGAATTAAAGGTGTATGTAACTACACCTGGTTTATGCAGAGCTACTAACTGGGCTACATCCTCAGCCATGTTTCCCTGTATTTAAAATGTTTGGGGCAGGCTAAGATGGCTCTGCAGGTAGAGGTGCTTGCCACCAAGTGTGACAACCTGAGTGTGGTATCCAGAGCCTACATAATGGAAGGAGGGAACCAGATCCCACAGGTTCTTCTCTTCCATGTGTGCACCACAGCACAAGGGCAGGGACACACACACACACACACACACACACACACACACCATTTAAAAATATAAAATATTTGGAGATTGAAAACATTACTTGGTGGACCAGAGAGATGTCTCCACAATTCAGAGCCCTGGCTGTTTTTGCAGAGGACCAGGTTCAGTTCCCAGCACATGCATGACAACTCACACCACCTGCAACTAATTGCAGTTCCAGGGGAACTTGACTTCCTCTCTGGCCTCATAGACACTAGGCATGTGTATGGTGTGTCTATGTAATTTAGGTAAACAATCTTACACATAAAATAAAAATAAATCTTTTTTTGTTTGTTTATCTTGTTCTTCAAGATAGTGTTTCTCTGGGTAGTCCTCCCTGTCTTCAAACTCTGTCCATAGACTAGGCTAACCTCAAACTCAGAGATCCACCTGCCTCTGCCTCCTGACTGCTGGGACTAAAGGCGTGCGCCATCACACCCAGCTGAAGTTGTATGTTCTCTTTTTTAAAAGAGAAAAATACGGCCGGGCGTGGTGGCGCACGCCTTTAATCCCAGCAGTCAGGAGGCAGAGGCAGGCGGATTTCTGAGTTCGAGGCCAGCGTGGTCTACAGAGTGAGTTCCAGGACAGCCAGGGCTATACAGAGAAACCCTGTCTCGAAAAACCAAAAAAAAAAAAAAAAAAAAAAAAGAAAGAGAAAATACAACTTTAGCTAAAGAAGGGCAGCTGTCAAGCTGGGCTGCCTCACAGTTAAAAGCTCAGCTTGAGAGTTCGTGGAGGACTCTGGCGTATTCACACATTCTGGCCAACTTCAAAATGCCTGTTGTGGGGGGCTGGCGAGATGGCTCAGTGGGTAAGAGCACTGACTGCTCTTCGGAAGGTCCTGAGTTCGGATCCCAGCAACCACATGGTGGCTTGCAACCACCCGTAATGAGATCTGGTGCCCTCTTCTGGTGTGTCTGAAGACAGCTACAGTGAATTATGCCGGAGGGAGTGGGGCCAGAGCGAGTGGAGCCAGCAGAGGTCAGCCACACACATGATGGCTTGCCATCTGTACAGGCACAGTGTACTCATACACATAAAATAAATCTTTTTTAAAAAAAATGCCTGTTGTGTAATGACCAGGATCCTAGTTTCCAGGAGCCAGTGAAAGCCACCTGGAGCGGCAGTTCTAGTATATGACACTGAGTGGTTGTATCCAGCATCCCCCTCGACTCTGTGAGAAACCACAGAGTAACCTCCATGTGTGCAACCGTGCTCCAGGGACCCTGGGCAGATCTCACCACCCCTCCCCCCAGAACACACAGGGATGGGATAAGAGATTCTTAGAGAGCGGGGCACGGTTGCTAGGACAGCAGTTCACCAGGTGACATGGGGCAGAGCACCTCTGTTGGCTACCGGCTGGTCTAGGCTGGGAGCACACTGTGCCCTCCCTGAAGCCTGAGGCCTGGGGCAGTCCTGCCTTCCTGTCTGCCTGCAGTGGTTCTTCATCTGGAATTCTCACCTACCCTGTCCCCTCAGTTCCATGATTCCTGTCTCCTGGCCACCTGTGCCCTGAGCCTGGGCAGGATCCTCATTGCCGTTTTCAAGGCCCCAAGCTACCCCTTGAGACCAGTTCTGTTTCATGACTGGAGGTCAGTGTGGAGGGACAGCTCAGGGACGAGTGCCACACACAGTTTGTACAGGAACCATCTCTTTTTTTTTTTTTTCTGCAGCAAATTCCCTCCTTTAAATATACTTCCTGAAGTCTCACATTCTAGGAGCTGTGTGTGTGTGTGTGTGTGTGTGTGTGCGTGTATGTGTATGCATGTGGTATGTATATGTGTGTGGTATGTGTATGTGTGCCCATATGTATATGTGTTGTATGTGTGGTGTGTGTATATGTGTGTGTGTGTGTGTGCATGTGTGTGTGCGCATGTGTAAAGAATTTTACTCAGACCCCTTCCTACTTGGGACGGGCGCAGCAGCTCCAACTGCTTTCTCCAAATTCCAAGTTTAGTCCTGACTTCAATCTCTAGCATCAAAACCAAACCAAACCAAGCCATAACAAACCAAAACAACAACAAAACCCAAACAAACAACAAACAAACAAAATCAGCTCCACCCCCCTAAAACAAAAACCAAAAAGGAGCGTGATGGATGTGTGTGTGTGTGTGTGTGTGTGTGTGGCATGGAGGTGTTAGAGGTGGGTCACCTCTACTGGTGACCCTGATTTCAGATTCTAACTCAGGTCTCCAGAGGTGAATGGAACACAAAGTTGCTAGGGTGCCATGCAGCGCTCTGCCGATGCATTTAGATGTGGAGTTAATATTACCCTGTTCTGTCTGCCTTAACCACTTCAAGTTCGAGAGGATTCTTGGAGGAGCCTCCACGGGACAGCTTGGAGGAGCCGCAGCAGGTTTCTCTGTTCGTCTCTCCGGGAGGCGTGGAGCCAGGTGATGCTGGTAGAGCTGTGTGCACAGTGCAGACACAGCGTTATGCTATTTTCTCTTGCACCTGAATCGTAAAGTCGTCGGTGTCTCTGGGCAAGCCGAGGCTGTGGCGGAAGCTGTTAATAATAGATACAAGCGACTGTCTGGTAACGAATTGCTGGAGACGGTAATTAGCATTTTAATTTAGCCATTTTCTTTCCATTCACCTCTGGAGACCTGAGTTCGAATCTGAAATTGGGGTCACCAGCGGAGGGTTGCTCATGTCCTCCTAATCTCTCCCATGGGTGTTTGTCTTTGTCACACCCATAGCCACAGCCCAGGGCTGAGTTTGTCCTGAGCCGGGCACTGCCTGTCCAGCCTGTGGAGTAGCAGCCTTTGGCATTCAGGGAGCCAGTAGCGCGGAGGGAATTGATGGGTGGATTAGCGGGGGATGGGGCCCTTTCAGGGAGCCAATAGAGCTGAGGGAATTGATGGGTGGAGCTAGCAGGGTGGGTGGGGCCTGGAGCAGAGAAGGAGGTGGAGGATGAGGAAAGACCATGGGCCTGGAGAGAAAGGCACGTGCGCAGCCTGAAGTGTACAGGGAGGAAGGACAGTCAAGTGTGTGCTATCCGTCCTTTCCCCTCCCCCCCCCCACTTCTCTTTCACAAGCACCATATTTCTTGATGTTTCTTCCAGTCCAGATTTGCCGTTTAACTCAACGTCATCTAAAACTTAAAAACATGGGCCAGTAAGATGGCTCAGTGGGTCAAGGAGATTGCCACCAAGACAGATGACCAGAGTTCAATCCCTGGAAGCCACAGAGTGCAAAGAGAGAAGAGACTCTTGCAAGTTGTCCTCTGACCACCACGTGCCCATCCCCATTCCACCTCCAAATAAGTAAATAAATGTAAAATAATCAACCACTTAGCATCGTTAGCAACAGTGAAAGCTCTGTTAGCCGTCTTTTAGGAGCATGGCGAGACTCTGTGGGCGTGGAGAGGCAGAAGCTCACCTACATTTATTGTGTGGGTGTGAGGACCCCCTTTCTGGATCCTACACTTCACTGAATGAAGACAGAGTTAGCAGACAGAGACAACTACAAAGAGAAATCTCAATTTAGGGAGTCCCAAGGCCCACAGTGAATAATCACCAGCTGCTTTTCCTTGGTGTTGGTGGCAAGAGCAGGCTCCTAGGCTTTGAGGCTGGGCAGAACATTGATGGAACGGATGTGGATGGAGAGGGTGGTTGCTTGGACCCTGAAAGCCCATGGTGGTGTAGGTGTCAGTACTGCCTGGTTCTGAAGCCTCAAAGCAGAGAGGACCAAACCCCAGCGATGTCCCTAGTCCGCTGTGTGGTGCTTGTCAAAGGCAATGTGTTGTCTTCTTGCTTTCGAATACCATCTTTATCCCTTGAGAAGCTTTGACTGAGAGTGACGTGGGGTAGGACTGAAGCTGCTGGCCGGTAAGGGCGAGTGCGCTCCCTCCACAGGTGAGCAGGAAAGCGTGGCTGCCTCTCAGGCACACCACATCCCCAGGGCTTGCTTGCTTTCTGCCTTGCTACAATGTTTCCTTAGTTGTTTAGGCTAGTTATTCTTGGGTGGAGATGGTTCCCAAAAGCTCCTTAGAGGACTCATACTCCTCTTCCTCCTCCTTCCTCTCCTCTTTGCCTCCACCCTTCCTCCCTCTCATCTCCTCCCCTTTGTCCTCCTCATCCTCTTCATTGCCCAGGCTGCCCTAGAACTCACAAAGATCTACCTGCTCTTCCATAGGTCCTAAGGTTCAATCCAAGCACACATGTGGCAGCTCACAAGTGTTTGTAACTTCAGTTCCAGGTGATCTGGCGCCCTCTTCTGGTACCTGCAGGCACTGGGCACACACCAGTTTCACAGACATAGATGTGGGCAAAATACCTATACACATGAAATAAAAATCAGTAAAATATTTTTTAAAAAAATGGGCTGGAGAGGTGGCTCAGGAGTTAAGAGCACTGACTGCTCTTCCAGAGATCCTGAGTTCAATTCCCAGCAACCACATGGTGGCTCACAACCATCTGTAATGAGATCTGATGCCCTCTTCTGGTGTGTCTGAAGACAGCAACAGTGTACTCATTACATATATAAAATAAATAAAATATTTTAAAAACAAAAACAAAAACAAAATAAATAGCCTCTTAGAACTTGTCCACAAACTCAAGACATACAGCAGAACTGACCCCAGCTGGTTACCCAAACAGAGCCATCACTTTTGACCCTCAGCTAACGAACAAGATTAAATGCGTAATTTTCTTGGTCACTGAGGCTTTGGGGTTCTGTGTTACATGGCATTACTGTACGGACTAAGGTACGTACAAAGGCCTTAACACTCAGAGATGTTGTGTGACAGTGAAGGATCTGCCGTGGGAAGCTCCTTCCACCCATAATGAAAAGACATTCATGGCCTTTTGTGTCTAGGGCTTGAGCATGTTCCAGAACGGACGTGCTGGAAGCTTGCTCCTTGGACAGGCAGCCTCAACCTGATGGCGTCTTGAAGGGTTAGGGCCCTCATGAAGACGGCTGGGTCTAGGAGTGTGGCCCTGGAAAGAACTAATATATCTCTCTCTTGAAACATTGGTTCCAACATGGCTGAGGTGTTTAAAAACACCAGGCTTAAAGCTAGGTGCCACGGTACCTGCCTGTGGTCCCAGCTGTACATGAGGCTGAGGCAGGAGGATCTCCTGAGTTTGTAGGTTTTCACCAGCCTGGGTGGTATAGTGACAGCTTGCATCTAAACAAAATTAAGCACTTGGCTCTGCCCCTGCCTCTCTCTGACTTCCGGTCTTCCATGTAGTCTCGTTTACATGTCCTTCCTACTGAACTGCCATTGGCAGTGGGGTCCTCATGAGGTCCTCACCAGAGGCAAGCAGATGCTGGCACATGATCTCGAACTTCCAGAATCGTGAGTGAAATGAATCTTTCTCTCTCTCTTTCTAATAATATGACCCAATGTCTGCATCTTCTTCTGGCCGTGGGAAATGGACAGCCACACCCTCTTTCCAGCAGAATGTCTTATGACTTTTCCTTCCAGGGGGCCGGGAGAAAGGTAGCTTTCAGGGATGATGCAGGAACATGACCTAAAAGATTAACGAGATACATCTCTCCTTCATCCCATCCTACCCCAGGTCCAAGCACTACTTACCTCCAGAAGAGAGAGAGACAAAGACAGAGACACACAGAGAGAAACAAGAGACAGAGAGACAGACACACACACACAGAGAGAGACAGAGAGAGACACAGAGAGACAGAGAAACAGAGAGATACACAGAGAGAAACAGGAGAGAGAGACACTCACACACAGAGAAACACAGAGACAGAGAGGCACACAGAGAGACAGAGAAACAGAGAGATACACAGAGAGAAACAAGAGACAGAGAGACAGACACACACAGAGAGAGACAGAGAGAGACACACAGAGACAGAGAAACAGAGAGATACACAGAAACAGGAGAGACACTCACACACAGAGGAACACAGAGACAGAGAGAGGCACAGAGAGAGAGAGAGAGAGAGAGAGAGAGAGAGAGAGAGAGAGAGAGA
>JADRCD010191634.1:0-10995 GCA_019843815.1 Montemys delectorum | reverse complement strand
ATATCTAAAGATTCACATCTAGGATCCACATGAGAGTACAAATCTCAGAACAATTACCAGTTCCATCCACATACCAGCATATTTCATAACTGCATTTTCTTTATATCTGAATAAAGTTCCATTGTGTATACATACCACATATCCATTTGTCAGTTGATAAGCATCTAGGATGTTTCCATTTCCTACTTATCATAACCAGAGTAGCAAAGATAGATGAAGAATTATCTCTGTAGTAGGATATAGAATCCTTTGGGAATATGTCTAAAAGGACTTGTTTTGTTTTGTTATTAACCAGAATACTGATTCCACAGTGTCTGCACCAGTTATATCACTAAGAGTGACTCTGTTCCTCTCTTCCCCCAGACACTCACCAGCACTAATTGTTTTTTTTTTAATTTTAGTCATTTTGATTGTGATAACAGAAAATATCAAAGTAGTTTTGATTTATATTATCTTAGTAGCTAAGGTTGATGTATAATGTTTCTTAGGCATTTGTGTTTCATCCTTTGAGAACTCTATGCAAATTCCATAGCCCATTTTTACATTTAGTTGCTGATTTTCTTGGTGTTTAGTTTCTTGATTACTTTGTATACTCCAGCCATGAACTTTTGTTATACTAGTAAAAAGAAACTTCTATTCCACAGGCTACATCTACATTGATAGATGGTTCTTTTGCTGTACTGGAAGTTTTTAGCTCATGAAGTCCTACTTTTTGATCGTTGGTCTTAGTTCTTGTGCTACCAGAGTCCTATTCAGAAACTTCTTGCAGAAAAATTGAAACATACTCCCTTTATAAGTTTCCTAAGTGTACATATGCATACATGCATGCATACACATTATAAAATTTGATATACTTCCATACAGATATTTTCATATATATATGCACTTCCATATATACATACATATACACATATATATGTATGTATATATGATATATATGTATATGTATATATGTATATATATGTGTATATATATATATATATATATATATATGGGGAAAGAGAGTGAGAATCTAAATGGAGTTAACCTATATAGGAGGAAAATGCCTCTCAGATGCCATGGGCTATTAAACAAAAATCCTGTGTCCATTTTTTTCCCTTTCTCCTTTTTGTTGGTCAGAGACTACTATAGAAACCCCTAAAAAATACAGGCTATTGCTATTATTTTATCTAACAACTGAAGGTAAAACTCTATTGCTAAAAATACCACATACTTGAATCCCAGGAAAATTCAGGCTGTTACTGACCTGGAAGTTTCATTCATATTGGCTAGCTTTCATAGTACTGGATAGTCTTATGCAGGCTCCTGGTGGAGAAAAGTAATTATCAGTCTTAGCCTGTTGTGCATTATTCAGGCTACATTAACAACCAGCCTGGCAAAGATATGCCCATTTGTGCAATAATGGCATGAATGTTAAGGGGGCAACCAGTTAATTTCTGCCTGGATTTAAGGCCTGCTCCACAGGATGGAATACATGTTTGGTACTGTTAACTGTCCAAGAATACCTTGAGTAGGTCATAAGTCTTAGGGAAGAACCTATAATCACTATTTTGCTAAATGGATATTGTTGAGCTGTCCGCTAAATGTGCATCTTTATACTGATTGATAAGTGCATCTCGGTTCTCATACGCGAAGTTTCTTTTTTTTCCCTGGTAGCTTACAGAGCCTAAGAGCTAGTGAGAATAAAAAGAATAAGACAATTTGGAATGTTCACCTGTAAAGAAGATTTCTATATTACACTCATTCTTCTAAAGCTCATGGATCATTGTGGATGACGGAATGGAAAGATTGAGTCAGAGGTTGCTGAAAACTGCTGAAAAGCATTGTTTTCTGGGCACAACAGACAATGCACATGATATCTCATAACATCTGTGGATGTATAGACAAGAGCTGTATAAAGTCAAGGCAGCCAAAATTTCAGCACAAATGGGATAGGGAACCATGAAGTCTTATCCATAGCTGAGAAGCTTTGGTAATTGATGGCTCCTAGGAAAAAAGAAGTCTATTTCATTAGGGATGTGGCCCCAGGTAGGTTTTCCCATATTTCATTCTCCAGTGAACTCATGCACACACTAGCAACAATAAATAATCTCAGTGGTGTGAGGAAATAATACAAGAATTTGAGATGAGAAATGGGGATGCAGGTATGGAAAGAGAAGGGATGGAGTATGTAGATTTGATCAAAACACATAGTACCTATGTATGGATTTCTTAATCAAAGAGAACGTTCTCAGCAGAGAAATGGAAACTGTGAAAAGTTGCCAGCTATGAATTCTATATTAGAAAAGAAAAAATTTGAGAGATAAATATAATAGGCTGTGTTTTAGAGCACATACCAACAACCATAATTAAACACAAAACCTTAAATGATCACTTCCTATTTGTATCCCTTTGATCTCCTTTGATTGTCTAGCTCTAGCTAAGACTTCAAGCACTATATTAACTAGGTATGGAGAGAGTGGACAACCTTGTCTTCTTCCAGATTTTAGTTGAAATACTTTGAGTTTCTTTTGTTTAGGTTGATGTTGGCTGTGTGCTATAAATTGTGTTTATTTTGCTGAAAAATCTCCCTTGTACCCTTAATCCCTAGGACTTTTATCACAAAGAGATATTGGATTTTGTCAAAGACCTTTAGTGCATTTAATGAGATAATCATGTGGGTTTTGTTTTTGAGTCTGTTCATGTGGTGGATTATGTTTATTGACTTATGTATATTGAACTATCCCTGCACCTCTGAGATGAACCCTACTTGAGGACATTTTAAATAAGCAGAGGACTAGGACTAGGAATGGGGTGAGTAAGTAAAAGACCACTTAATACGTAAGCACTCAGAATATTCAGGGTTTGGAAACTGTTAGGACACTAACAGAGTGTGCTGGGTAAGATAGGGAGATGTTCTCTGTTTAGCTTTACTTCTGCCACTGGTTTATTTGGTTTCGTTTTCTTATCCTTGGTTTCTTTTGTTTTGCTTTGTTGATTTTTTTAGCTGGTTCATTGGTTTGCATATTTTTTTATCCCATATAACTTTTCAGTCTCATCTATGTTTTTACTTTTGACTTCTTTGTGAACACTTCCTCTGATGGTTATTTTTATATATAACAACTTACACTTAATATAAATTGTTAACTTGAGCTTTAATCTTCATCAGAATGAGTGTTCCTAAGTCTACCCCTTTTTTACAAATTCACAAAAAATCATTCCTTCTGCTTGGCTACAACTGTAATAGCTTCCCTTAGTACTCCCAGACTGAAACCACACACACCCTTTCTGAGCCATGTCATACATTATCTGTCCTCCTTTCCCCATTTCTTCCTCATCCTAGACATGAGTGCAGCATTCCATAGGCTAGCATTCCAGGCTAAATGAAAAGAAGAGAGTAAGCTAAATGCTTACAACCATCTCTGTCTGTTCTCTGACTATAGATGCAATGTAACCAGCTGCCTCTAGCTCCCACATCCATGATTTCCTTGCCACAATAGACTGTATCCTCAAATTATGAGAGACAATAAAGTCTGCTGAGCTGACTTGCTTCCTTCCTTCGTTCTTTCCTTCCTTCCTTCCTTCCTTCCTTCCTTCCTTCCTTCCTTCCTTCCTCCCTCCCTCCCTTCCTTTCTTAAGCTGCTTTTGTCACATACTTTTTGTCACGAATTAACAGAATATTAATATCAAGAACAGGGAGCATGGCTGCGATAAACCTGACCATGTGCTTGTTAAGCCCTTGTATCTTATTGGTAGAAGGAATGTAGAATTTGGAACTTGGAGTTAGAAAAGCCCTACAGTGCTGTAAGCAGAGCTTAATGGGTCATTTTGATGAGAATTTCCAAGAACAGAGTGCTCAGAGAGATGTCAAAAGTGGGATCCTAACACCGTGAAGTTTCATAGGGGAACAAGGACTCTATCATGAAATGTGCTACCGGCCATTTATCTTTTACTTTCACAAAGAATCTGGGTGCAACCTACCTGTTTCTTTAGAACCCAATGAAGCTTGTTTAGAAAGTAAGAGACTATATCCATTACTTTTCAGTTGCTGTGATAAAACACTAACTAAAACCAACTTAAGGAAGAAAATGTTTATTTATCAGACTCATGTTTGGCAGAATCTCAAGACAGGTAAATTGTGCTAGCTAGTTTTATATCAACTTAAGACAAGCTAGTCATCACAGGGGAGGTGGGGTCTATGAAAAACCGTGTCCATAGGATCCAGCAGTAGACAAGCCTATAGGCATTTTCTTAGTTAGTGATTCATGGGGTAGGGTCCAGCCCATTGCAGCTGGTGCCATCCTTGGGCAGGTGATCCTAAGTTCTATAAGAAAGCAGGTTGGGCAAGCCAGGGAAGCAAGTCAGTAAGCAGCACCCCTTCATAGCATCTGCATCAGCTCCTGCCTCCTGCCCTATTTGAATTCTTGTCTTGACTTCCTTTAGTGATGATCAGGGAGGTTAAAATGTAAGCCTAATAAACCCTTTTCTCCCCAAGTTTCTTTTTGTTAAGGGGTTTCATCACAGCAATGGTAAGTCTAATTAGGACTATCTTGTTCACATTATGCTATGGTTAGTTACTTCTGACTGAGCTACAGTGGAGACACTAGGGTGTTTGAGATGCCAGAACCAAGGGGCACAAAGTAAGCTACAGGCATCAAGAGGACCTACCCTAAGAGAATCCATACGTGATACAGGAATCAGAGATGAAGTGATAGAACTATTCAAGTCCATTGGAGCCCAGGTGATTCTGCTGTGAGACCCAGATGCCAAGTATAAAGCCATAGGACTTTGTGTTCTCATTGTTAGGCTTTGGTCTCACTTTGATTGGGCTTTTTCTTTTTATGTCTGCTTATCTGATTTTTTCTTTTTATGTAATAGGAGCATTTCTTACTCTGCATCATCATGTGTTGAAGGAAGGGAACCTGTTTCCTGATCATAGAAGGTTTCATAGCAAGCAAACCAATTCTTGGAAGATACTGTGCACTCAAACTTTTGAAGAGTTTTGGAACTGTTTAAAAGACTAGAATTTTGAAGTTGTGCTGGGAATATTTTGCATGAGACTTTGGGATCAGGGTTAGAACATCACTAAAGCGATGTGCTTGACTGTCAGGTTCACAAGGGATAAAGTTATGACGGTTAATCATAATTTTTCAACTTTATTGGATTAAGAATCATCTTAGAAGCAAACTTGTAAGCATTTGTATTAGAAGTTTCTACAGTAGGTCAATTGAAATGGGAAGTCTCACCCAAAATTTGAGCAGCACCATTTATTTCATGAGCTGGGGTGCTGGACTAAATAATAAGGAAAAAGCAAGCTGACCACCAACACTCATCGCTCTGTGCTTCCTAACTGTGACTTCAATAAGACCCTAAGCCCAAGTTCCTGCGGCCATGCCCCTTTCCTGTGATGGACTACACCTTCACCCTGTGAGTCAAAATAAACTCTTCCCTCCGTAAGTTCTCTTGTAGGCATTTTGTCACATCAATGAGAAAATTAACTGATATAGTCTAACTTATGTTGTGGTTTAAATGTGAAATACCCCTCATAGGCTCATGGACTGAACCTCTGGTCTCCAGTTGGTGGTATTGTTTGGAGAGGTTACCAAAATTTTAGGAGGTGGAGCCTTGCCAAAGCAAGTATATGACTGGGCGCAGTACTTTGAGGATTCATAGCCTTGCCCTACTTCCTGTTCTTTGTTTCTGATCTTGCAGCGCAGCGTGAAAGGTCAGCCTCATGCTCCTGCTGTCCTGCTTTCCCTGCCATGATAGACTGTGCCTCTCTGGAACAGTCAGCCAAAACAAACCTTTTCTTGTCTAAGTTCTTTTGGTCAGGGTATTTTCTCACTGCCACACAATAAAACCAATACAAGTTACTTACATTAAAATTGTTTTTAAAAAATAGGTCATAAAGACAAGATGAATAAACATAAATAAATAATAGACATGGCAAACTGTCAATTTATACATTCTGGGTTATCATTTGTAAATGTTAAAAAGAAAAGCTACTGACAACTACACTGACCGTAAAGTGTTTTTTTGTGAGCCTGTAAATTTGATTTTGGTGCTGAATGGTGATAGAATTTGGACCAGAAGAAAACAGGTAACATCCACAAAAATGGATTTGTTCCCTAACAAATCTAACCAGACATCATAAATAGTCTAGTGCCTATCAATAGATGAATGCACGATCCAAATATTTTTAGAAATATAATTTTATTATATATTGTTACATAGACAAAAATAACATTATGCTAAGTAAAATAAACCTCATAAGAAACAACAGTTATTATTCCATTTTTATGAGGAACCCAGAATGTACAAATTCAGAGAAAAGCCAAATTCTTAGAAGCTCGGGGTGTGATGAATTTTTGGAATAAGGAATCACTAACAAATGGGTATGGAGCATGTGTTTGAGATGATAAAAAGTTCTGGAAATGGAGAATGGTAGCAGTCACACCACACTGTGGGCATAATGTGAACAAAAATATCGCTAAATCATATGATTCAGATGAGAAAATGACAGATTTTGCTATATGGAGGTATACAGATGTACACACAGAATTCAACACAGTATTATAATGTTAGCCTTCAATAAAACACATGACAACTAATGCTGGTGAGGTTTTGGAAAAAAGTTTTTCACTGACTGCAGATGGAACTGGTTAAGTCACTATGAAAATAGGTATGAAGATTTCTCCCAAAGCTATAGAACCTTTGATTCAGGTTGTGGCTCTCCTTCTGTGGCCACCTCAAAACAACAGTGGCACTGGTGTGAGGGCCACAAGAGACTCACATAGCTCTCTCGAGCCACTAGAGAAGTTTCATCCCTAGAAATTGTCATAGAAACAAATAACCCCTAGATAAGAATAAAACCAACTCCCATCCAACTATTGACATCTTGCCGCTCTTATAGAGGACCTGGGTTCAGTTCTCAGCAACCACATGACAGCTCAATATTGTCTATGACATCCAGGAGATCTAACACACTCCATGAGCACTAGGTATATATGTGGTATGCATCTACACATGCAGACAAAACACTTAAACACGTAAAATGAAGATGAACAAATTAAAGAAGAAATGAAGAAGAAAGAGAAAAAAACAGACAGGCAGAAAAGGTAGGAAAGAAAGAATGAGGAAGGAAGGAAGGAAGGAAGGAAGGGAGGGAGGGAGGGAGGGAGAGAGGAAAGAAAGGAAGAAGAAAGAAAGAAAGAAAGAAAGAAAGAAAGAAAGAAAGAAAGAAAGAAAGAAAAAAAGAAAGAAGGAAGGAAGGAAGGAAGGAAGAAAGAAAGAAAGAAAGAAAGAAAGAAAGAAAGAAAGAAAGAAAGAAAGAAAGGAAGGAAGAAAGAAAGGGGCCAACTCTATTTATAACTAACAGTTGGTATATTGGCCAAAGTTCGCCACTTAGGCCTCTGTCAACCACCTTATCTTTAATAAATTTGATAAATTTGTTGCATTTGCTCATGGCTTTGAACCGTGTTACAAATACTTCTGACTGCACATTTAAGAAATACAAAAGTGGTCAGAAAGGAGTACAGATATGTTCAAATGCAAAGCAGAATCACCTGAAAAGTCCAAAGAGCTGAGGAAATGCATCTCTGCATACAGTTACAGAGCTAATTTTACGGGGGTATTGCAAAGGGCAGAATTGATCATGAGACTTGAGAAAAGACTGTGCCTGGAAATTGACAGTAACAATTGAGATTTTTGAGGCAAAAAGCTGTGCACTACATGGACAGAGAGCCACAGTGCCCAGTGCCAGAGAGCCACAGTGCCCAGTGCATGCCTCACCTTTACCACAATCAGACAGTGTATACTTTCCTTTCATCATTGTCAATGGACATCCAAAACTAAACATACCAAATAGAAGGTGTCTAATTCCAGAGAAGGCTAGAGTCATTCTGGAATCTGGAGCTAAGTACAGTTCTTAATCTTCAAAAGCAGCAGCAAGGACAGTTTTATAATCTTAAAGCCAAATATATACTCTCAAATCTCTGTCACTTCAAGGGAGCAACACCTAACACTAATCCTAACTGCTATGGTCTGTTCACTTCTGCCACACCCATAGAATGGTAGAGATGAGTTGAATCCATGGATTTAACAAAAGTTAAAATGGATCCAGGTTGATAAAAGATACTTGGCAAAGTATATCTGCCAGAACAAGAGGAATGTGCTGAATTCAAAACTGTGAAAATTGGACACTTTTTTCTATTAAATAAAATTTAATCCCCTCTAAAGTTTTATATTTAAACCACATCAGTTAAAATCCAATCAGAGACACAGACCACATAGAAAACATGTACTAAGAGAATTAGCACTGACTGGTTTCTGTGATTGTGAGGATAAGTCTCAGTGCTTAGGGGAGACTGTCTAGAGGACAAGCTGGCGCTCTTGGGTGGAACCTGCCATCCAGAGTGGAATTTCTGTTTACAAGACAGCCTCAGCACTGCTTTTAGGACTCTAAATGGAGTAAGCAGATTAAGTCGAGTTTGCTACCTGTTTCCTTTTCTTTTCTTTTTACCCTGAGGCTATTAATGAAGGCACACCTTTGGCCCTATCTGTGAGAGCGCTTCTAGAGAGCTATTAACTCATAGGGAACCCTACTATGGATGTGTGTGGCACTGTTTCATGGGCTGAGTCCCCAGACTGACTAAAACTGGAAAAAGAGGAAAGCCATTAAGGCCCCATCATTCCTCTTTCTCCTTATTCCCAGGTTTGCTGAGAAGTGAGAAGTCTCAGGTAGCTATACGTTCTCAGCACTTTGATGCCTCCGGAGCCATGATGAACTGTACCTTCCCAAACCATGGCCAAAATAAACTCCTGCTCCTTCAAGTTGCTTTCTGTCACATACATAGATAGTCTGACAACAATCAACTAGTAGGTCTCCTTTATCTAAAAGTCTATCGATGATAAATGAAAATTATATTAATAAAATACATATCTGCAATAGCCAGCTTCAGCCACAACAGATAATGGGACTGTAACTTAGCAGAGTTGGCATGAAAGACAAACACATGATTTGTTAAAAACTAGACTATTCTCAATTTACAAAAGAAGCTTTCAGATTAAAAGATAACACAGAAAGGGATCCTTCAGGCTCCTCTCAGAATTTGGATACTTATGTAGAAAGTATAGGTGTCAATAACTGGAGTGGGTGTCAAATGATATTCTTATGTCTATAAACCAATAACTTGGTGCTTCAACAGGTTTCAGTAATATCCACCTAATATCTGATAGTCTCTGTAGTTCACGCTGGAAAGAACTGATCTGTGACCCCAGCAGGGTCACAAGCTGGTGGGAGAGACAAAGCGTGGGTTTCAGCACACTATGGTATATGTAGAAGGACAGTTCAGATGGGAACTCTCACCCTAATTTGTGAAATTAACATGGGTCTTCTGGGAGCACTTAAGCAGAGTCTAGCTGTAGAGTGTGGGATGTAACCTGTAGTGGGCAGGAAGGGATAGCAGTGGGTCCACAGACCTGTTTCCTAGACCATACTGACTGCCACTGGGCCAGCACTCAGCTTGTCCGACACACTATAAGTACCCAGACCCTCACAGACCTTTCCCCTTCAAAGTGTCACTACCTGGACTAGTAAGATGGTTCAGCAGGCTCCTGTAGGCAAGCATGACAACTCTGACAAGTTGTCTTGCAACTTCAACACTTGCAGCAAGGCATTCCCTTGCCCCCAAACAAGACACACAAAATAGATAAGTAAATATAACAAAGCGCTTTCACCTGTATGTCTTAGACTGGCTGTGGATGATGTTTCTGGTCCCTTCCCCCAAGCATCCATTCTTCATGAGGATACTGTGTTATGAACAGCTCGCTGATCAAAGTGCTGAGAATAAGGGATTGAGTGCTCAGCCCCGGGTGGGACATCTGTATCACCCTTTCTACTCCTGCCAAGGTTCAGAAAGAAGACAAAAACCAAGGAGTGGGGAGGAGTGCTATGGAATGCTGTCTTTTGAGTGTGAGATGTCTGTTATACACATAAACTCAGCAACGGCTCTGGTTACCTACACACAACACATGCAAGATCAAGCCAGCCCAAACTCTGGTAAGATGGCAGAGGCACCCTCTCCACTCCTTACTAGGGAGCTTTGACAGCAAATAGCTGCTTTGGGGAAGGAGAATTGTTAGGTTTTGAGGCTTGGTCACGAGAGTTGGCTCCACACCCATTCACATATAAGCAAAACTACTTAGTGTTTAGTGGTTATCAAAAGAAAAGATGTTAAGCAAGGAGGAGTGTTCTTGGGGGAGCAAACAGGAGTTGAAGGAGAGAAATAGGGATTGATATATATATATATATATCATAGTTCACTGTATAAATCTATGAAATTCTCAAGAATAAATAAAATTATAATAAAAATAAATAAAAAATTTCACTTTTCAAAAACTAGAGATAAAAGACGCTGTATTAGCCAGAGGCAAGGATGTTTTGAGCAATGGGTTTCTTCTCTTTCAGTTTCAGCTTGGCCCTTCTGCTCCCCTTGGAGATATAACCCCTCCAGCTGTTTTTCCATCCTTCGACCCATATTTATCTTTGACATCCTTCCAAGGCATCAATCATGTTGCACTGGCCATCTATGCTCTCATTAGCATAAGAATCTCCTTTTCCCCTTCAACATAGATTATGCAGTATCTTCCCAACTTCCCTTGCAGTACAGTGAGGTCTGAGTAAAGCCCTGAAAACTGGTGGTGTCCTGTGAGCATATAGACTGGGTGCTGCTCCTGTCTTTTTCTGTTCGTTTCTTTCTTTCCATCTGTCCATTCATCAACCCATGTCCATCTACTCCTAAAATTTGCTGCTGAAAGATGGAGATCATGTTTGAATCTAGGAGAGCATGCATAGTTTTCTGCATATAGTAATTGCTCATTAGTTGTCTGGTGATGACAATCACAGTGAGGTCATCTGAGGCTCAGGGAGGCAGACAATTGCAAACAACACCAGGAGGACTAGAGCACACAGACGTTCTCATGCTCTGCCTCTCTTTAACTGTGTCTTTTGGACTC
>JADRCD010191630.1:0-14466 GCA_019843815.1 Montemys delectorum | reverse complement strand
TCCCCCCTTTTAAGAAGGAATGAAATGTCCACCTTTTGGTCTTCCTTCTTCTTAAGTTTCTTGTGGTGTGTGGGTTGTTCTTCCTGTATTCCAAACTTCTGGGCTAATAACCACTTATCAGAGAATGCATACCATGTGTGCTCTTTTGTAATTGGGATTTTTAAGGGACAAGAAGTGATTCTCAAGATTTGAACTACTTTACTGAATGAGTCAAAAATTTTCTGAATTGTTTTGTCCTCTTTTTAAAAAGCTGGGGCAATTATTTTGGAAAATAGTAAAATATTTCCCTAAAATGATTTTTAAAATGTCCCATGTGGACATGGGGAGCTGGATGAGCAGTTAGAAGTGTTTGAACTTGCAAAGGAACAGACTATGACTCCCAACAAGCAGATGGCGGTTCAAAGTCTCCTGCAAGCCACTCTCCTGGAAATCTCAGTCTCTCTTCTGATTTCTAAAGAAATCTGTCATGTACATGTTGCACAAGCTTACATGTCAGTAAAACATACATGTAAAATAAGATGAGCAAATCTGAAATAACGTGGAGCCAATGTCTGAAACAGAAATTATTCTTAATATAGCTGTCAAGGAAGCCTGTGACTGTTACATCTTTTAAAAAAATATGATAATAGGTATGAAATTGGTCTGAAACCCAAGTTAGTTTATTGGATAATTTTTACAATGCAGTTTATTCAATGACAGGGTGTAGGAAAGGAAACAAATTGATTTGATAAGAATGGACTAAAATCATGGAAGAATGTCAATGTCTAAACACTACTGTACAATTTTAGAGAACAGAAGAAGATTTACTCAGAGTTGATTTAAAATAATGTGAACAACATGAAGATAAACATGGAACCTGTTTGTTTTTTTTTACCTGTAGGACATACATATATTTCAAGTATTTACCATTGCATGTTGTATCAATGCAGATATGACTTTTAAATTCAAACTTTATGTTTTATTAACAAGCTATCTCCTGTTACATATGAGAATTCAGGTTGCATAAAGGTATTTTATGTTAATCATAAATGAATATTGTCTCTTTTTATGATTAGTAAATCTTTTAAATTGAAAATAACTCCTGGTGAGTATGACAACTCAAGATCTCTTAGCAGATGAATAAAGAAAATGAATATTTGGCATAAAGCAATAGTGAATATGTACCCATACATACACAGGTAACCTTATATAAACATGTACAGTACAGTCGAATGAGGGGTCAGGTATAAATGATGCTATATAATAGATCATATGTAGTATCAAGAAATCTAATTTTTCATAAACAGAAAGAAAAGGAGAGTTGTGGCTAAAAGTTCTGAGAAATGAGGACATTCTATTCAAATTATAGAATCCTTTAGTTTTTCTGGATGATCATTCTATTTGTTCCTATTTTCAGCATGGGAGACATAGTTAAAAATAACATAGGTTTGATACTAGAAATTTGGTATTTGAACACATGTGCAAATGTGATAATGTACACAAATATAAAGAAAGTATAACTGTCAGTTTCTGAGTATGTTAAATGATTGAGGAAGTAGCCTCTTCATAAGATATTCAGATATCTAATCAACTCAGTCAATATTTTTGACAGATTTAACTTTGATTATACATAAATTACATATCATGTCAACAAAGATGAGAGAATACCCACATTCAACGAGGTTTAGTCAAATTAAATTTGCTGATGTTGCCTCTAATATCCTTCTTGTCCAAAACTTTTCTGAGCATTTTCTCTAGTGGTCCATCTTCTTTGCAAAATTGGCTGTCTGCTTGATGATAATATTTCACTGCCATCAACTGACAGCAGATGCCCCAAATGATTTACTTTACTATGTTGATATTTCAATTATTCTAGTAAGGCTAACTTCCCCTGTGAAACAAGAAATTATGCCAAAATATTAGTTCTACATTTCTCTTTCATTTCTTAAGCAACCATCAAAGCATACACAAACTGCATAATTATGAATTCATCTCATGGGACACCATTCTCCAAGCTCTCTGTTATATGGCTAAAGTCTAAAAACTCTTGGGAGAAACACTACCACAGACACAGGATTTCTTCATAAGTAAAAACCAACAGCACCTAAGAGGTATCAAAAGCTAGGGGATCAGGGATAAATATGAACTTGAGTAAACCACAGAAAGTTGCTAACCACAGATGGTTTCCACTTTGTTGAACAACACTCATTCACTTCACTGAATTTTAATACATGTATATCCTGCTTCTATATAGGAAATTTGTAAATGTTGCAGGCACTGACACTTGAATTTATACTTGTTTCTTAATTTGTCCAAGTCTATCTGGAGCTTCTAACTGAACCCTTAGTAAACTAGAATATTGTGTTCACAACCTTAGTATGTATTACTTCTGCTTTCCTATCTATAGGGCATATGGATGATTAAAGGGATCTTGGATTCAGAATTGGAACAATATATCAAGAAGATATGACATGAAAACATGGAGAATTCATCTTTTGTCTTAAAATACAGTAAGTATTTTATTACCAGTTAAAAGCATTATATACAAGTTCAGAACAAACACTAGTGTACTTCATAAAGGAGGAACATAGAAGAAATCCAAGTAATGCTATTGCCTACTGTCAAATGTGTTTGCTATTTCTATACTTTATAATATTCTTAAAATATTCTGTTTTCTCTTTTCTCATTTCTTCTTAAGGAATTGGTCCAACAACATTTCTTTTTCTTTTTTCTTTTCTTTTCCTTTCTTTTCTTTCCTTCTTTTCTCCTTCTCCTCCTTCTCCTTCCTTCTCTTCCCCCTTCTCCTCCTCCTCCTCCTCCTCCTCCTCCTCCTCCTCCTCTTCCTTCTTTTTTTCTTGAGACAGGGTTTCTCTATGCAGCCCTGGCTGTCCTGGAACTCACTCTGTAGAGCAGGCTGTCCTCAAACTCAGAAATCCACCTGCCTCTGCCTCCCAAGTGCTGGGATCAAAAGCATGTGCCACTACAGCCCAGATAACTTATTCTTGTTAAAGAAATCTGAACTGCCCTTCACATTCATCAGACTACTCCTTTAAACTTAGTCAGACAAGATGAGTCACAGGGGCATTATCTATTTTGGTATCCAATCATGTTTAATCACTTATTCATTTTGTTTGTTTGCATGTCCTTTGTCAGAGAAGCAAATGCTTTCTGGGAATACAGACTACGTCTGTCTTAAACATAAAGTTCCAGACCTCTCCATCAGATACAATAAGTACAGTATGAACTAGAGAGGATTGAATAAGTGCACATAAAGAAAATATTTCTAAATATTATTTTTTAAAAATAAAAATCTCAGCTGTACACTAGTACCTGTCTATTTTATGCCTCTAATTACTTCAAGTAGTTTTGGAGTACAGTACATTAGAAAAGATGTATAAAGATATTTCATTACACTGTACAACTGTTCATTCAATAGATTTGCACACTTCTACATTTGAAATGAGACTAAAATTGAAATATAATATGAAAGAAAAAGGCATGAAAAAATATGTAATTGCTGTAAAGTGAGAATTATTGTCAGAATATTAATTGCTATGCATTATAAAATGTACTTTGAAGATACTGAGTGCTTTTTTCATCAAACTGAAATAATATTCTGTCACAGCATAAATACAACATGAGCTTAAATATAGTTATAGCTAATAGATCATTGTGCACAACATTAAGCCTGCAAATGCTTTTTTAAAATTTTGATGCTTCTGTATTTTTAAACAACTGTTATCCAATTAATTTCTGCTTTCCAAATAGGCAGCTAATAACCATAGCCAAAGCACTCAGTCCATCCCACAGAAATGGACTGAATGTAGAAATAGAGAACAAAGCATAAAAGACATATAAAAGGTTGAGTCATGGTAAACCATTCAAATTTGCATGTGAATAGTGAAAAATGAACCATGAATTATTTCTTCTGACTTTTTTCCAATTTGATAAAAGTTACAAATCATACATATTGCAGTCTAGAATAAGGGCCAGTGAATTGCATCTTCCAATTTATTTGCCTTTAAATTTTGGAATGCATTATTTCTAGGCTAAATTTTGTGAGTATTATGCAATGTAAATGTGTTTTTGTTAATTTGTGCTTTAAGTTTGAAAACTCTTTTGCTTTTTGTTGTTTATTTTAGTTTGTTTCTTATATTAAATAGAATTGAATTATATTAAAAAGAATTCCACCATCTTGCACTTTGATAATCCCTGAAATGTATTTTTTGATATATACCCCATATTTCCAACAAAATATTTATCTATAGTGTGATGTTTCCATCTGGTTCTTCTCGTGTAACTTTTGACATTTCTGATGAAATACCTCCTTTTATCTGCTTTAGAATCCAGGGGAACAGGAAATGGGGTTTATCTTCACTGAGTAGTAAGTTTTAGCGGAGCCTGAGTCAAATAATTAAATATTCTTTAAAGAAAGAAATTATAAAACAAAGGACCACGTATTAAAATGTTCTATTTGTCTTTGCAAATAATTAAGTTTGTGTTCATTTAAATAATCAAGGATACACTTTCAAATATTGAACAGTAAACATCATACTGGGTTCTAAATGCTCAATGTTTTTCTTTAAATTCAATTTTCTATTTCTAGTGTCCATGTCATCAGATCTTGAAATGTTGTGAGATATAGTAGCAACTAAACAAACTAGGAGATTCTTTATGCCACTGTGAAGTTAATGACTTGATATGACTAGTGAGGCTGAGTATGTTTGAAGCTGTCAAATGCTGCTGTCAAGATAGATTTGTTTTCAGGCACATTGGAGCATTAACTTGATTCAATTTCCCTTGTCACCTATTAATGAATTGGATTTCCTCAAAAAACATGGCCTGTATACAGCTACTAAATCTTCCAAAGAATGTCCTTACATATGATTTTACTCATAGACATTTGAATTTATTCTATCAATGCAACCTTATATGTTTTGGGTACTACTGATTGGTTTCCTCTCCAACCTCCACTTTAGTTCTCTTTTTGGTGCTTAGAAATCTATTTTCTTTTTGATTATTAATGCCCTGATTCTAGACACATACCCTGCAGTAACTCACCATGCAGAAATTTTCTAGTACTGTTTCCCCAAAATACAAAACATATATAGATAAGTTACCTGGGCTATAATTGAGATACAAAATTCAGCAAGCTCAGAAAATCACACCAAGTGAGTTAGTTAGGTGGATTCCTAAAGAATAACCAGAATTTGTAACCTTCAAAGCTGAGAACTGATTTGTAGATCTATACAACCTGACTATTCATCATGTAAATGTACTAGATCTACTGCATCATGAGTGATTGTGAACATCAAAGACACCTTCAGTAAAGAACAATTAGTGAAGTTATTTTCAGTTTTCAGAAGAAGAAAATGAAATGATAATTGTTGAATTATGTCATCTGAAGTGATCCTGTTCAAAATCCCATGCTGATTGTATCATGAAAGGCAAACTCCAGATTTTCCAAGAAAAAATTAGTGTCCCATCTGTCCTAAGTATTGTAGCCTTTGACACTAAACTTAATTTTTATTGTTTTTCCTTGTGAGAGATAAACAAATTTACATTGTCTATAATAAAACATAGGTGAACTTACAGAATCAATATATTGAAGAAAAGGAGATTGAATGCTTATAATTGACAATTCTGATTATTATAAAGTGATATATTTGAATTTGCTAGAATAATAATATAGTTTCAACAATGAAATTTAGAAGAATGGTTCTCATTGTTGTATTAGCACATGCTGAAAACGATGAAGTTTAAAAGGTGAAATATTAATCTTTATTATTTTTAGGATTAACTCTTTAGGTCAAATCCATTTGCATTATAATTTGTAATAAATAATTAAATACTAATCTATGGCCAAAACAAAAAGGAGAACAAAATTATCTCTGTTAGGAAATCAAGCAAATGATTATAATACACTAGTTGGGGAATAACTACTTTCAAGAAAAATTCCCCATCTTCAAGCCAGAATAGAAGGACAGGCAAACCTCAAAAATAATAGAATAGAATGTAAGAAATACACATAATAAAGTCAAAAGTAATATATGTGCTTGTATTCGAATGTGAATATTTTCTGATCTCTAAGCTGCTTTGTTATCACTTTTTGGAGAGTCACAGCATACAACACAGAGATGATTGAAATAGGTTAGTCAATAACTTACACCTAAATTAGTTAAGCAGTTTTCCAAAGAATATACTATTAGCTATTATCATTAAAGGCTTATTAATATGTAACCACAATAAGTTATATCATTAATAACAATGACTTATTTATTCTTTTGGTTGTTTGTGTGGAAACATATATGCCAAAATTAAAGAATTCGTTAAAATGAGATATTTCAAAAGTTAAGGTAATATTAATTTTACTGGGATTTTAAAAGTTTGTTTGAAGTATTCAAGTAGATTTTACTCTATTTTTATTATATTTGCTTTATCACATTGAAAAATTATTGGAAAATTAAAATTCAATATGTAACTGTCAAACATTGATCAAGCAATGATCAAACTTTTCAAACATTGAGACATACATTTAAAGAGTTTCAATGTTGAGCTTGGGACTAAGAAATAACAACAACAATAAAAAAAAACCCTTAAGCTGTTCAACAAAGGTTTTTATGTTTTAATTAATACAGAAGTGCTATCATTTGGGACTACATACTTCATAAAGCTAGAAAAGAATTTAGAAATCTTTTTTATTTATTAACAAATTGATGAAATAGATGCTTTTAATATGATTTAGATATTCCTCACACTCTATGCAGTACTTACAAAATCATATTAGACATTGTTAATAGCAATAGTGTTTAGAAGTCAATTATACTATATTGAAATGAAAATGTAATTAATAAATTATTTCTGAATTCATTTGAAATAAAAGGTATGCCTTCTTATTAGTTCAATTACATAGTGGTGAACTTGAATATGAACCTTGCAATTAGTAGTTCACAATAAAATTGAACAGAATGGAAGAAATACGTTTTGGTTTTATGATGTGTTAATTCATGCATGAAAGTATTAGTGAATTTTCCTCTACTGTGTGTACCTGACATGCTTACCAAGCAACTCTGTCTCTTATTAAATTGGAAAAATAATAATTTTTAAAATATTGAAACCTATTATATTTATATTCATGCTTATAATGGTACAATGCAATTATACATCTAAAATAAATGATAGGTATGATTGGTATCATAAACGCAAATTACCATATTTTATTATAGCTTCATTTCCCTTTCAACAAACTGCTGCAAAAATGTACTATATACAGAATATTCAATATCATATTTTGAATTAGATTCAGCAATTGATTAATTACTTTGTTACTATTAAAAAACATTGTTTTATCACACACTATCATATCCTTGTGAATTGGAAAGTTTTAACTTTATTTTTAGATGTATTCAATAATTTTTAATTTTATGTGAGTGAGTATTCTGCCTGTATGTATGCATACCAGATGTGTGCCAGGTTCTTTTACAAGGCAGAAGCATCTATTACACCTCCTTGAACTGGAGTTACAAATAGTTATGAGCCACCATGTTGGTTCTGGGAAATGAAATTGCATTCAGAAAAACTAACACATGTTTTCAACCATCAAGATACCTTTCCAATCCTATATGTCACTTCTTAACAAGAAAATGGAGTCCTGTTTACTAGTAATAACATTGCTGATATAAGCATAACCAGATGACTTTTAAAACATAGAATTGTATGTGCAAAGAGTATTGAAAAGTGTGGAATTTGGAATAGAAAGGTCAATGAATACTGTGGACTGATTTAAATGAACCATCCTAGTGTAATCTTGAAAAATGAAAGGTGAGAGGAAAACTGGCAGTGGGAGCTAACCTCATAAGTTAACACAGAGAAGTACTATTCAAGAAAGTGTGATAAAGATCATTTTAGGACAAAACTCTCTTTAATTGTGCTCATGTTCTAAGAAGGTGAGTGAATTTGAATTTAAAGCAGAGGAGTTTTCAGGTAGAATGGAGTTATGTCTGGTGCTGCAGAAGCTATCCTAACGATATGGGTCATTACCATAGGAGAGAAGAAACACCTTGTTTTGTACTGCAGCAATAGATTCAATCCTGTTTTAGAGGGTTGGGCGGGGAAGGAGAACAAAATATTCTTAGTTAGGAAATCAAGCAAGTGATTGTACTACAATCTTTTGGAAGTGACTAATTATAATGTGATCTCCCCATCTTCAAGCTAAAATAGAGGAGCATGCAAACCTCCAAACCAACAGAACAGAAGAAGCATATGCAGCTGTAGCCCATTCGCCACATCTGAGCTGGAAGCAGACTTTTAAATGGCAGACACATTGGCTAAGTGGTAATAGTTTTGAAGGCCTGACAGGTAAGATTTAGGAGAATATAGAAGAGAGTTGACATCAGAGTTAGTGATCTTAAAAGGAGTTTCTGAACTGACATTGGATGAATCAGTGAAGGAGAATTCTTAATTGCAATGCAAAACATAGTATATTGACTTGCCCAGATCATAGGACAAACTGCCAAGGAAAGTGTGGAATGGAGTTGGCCTATGTCTAATAGTAGCTATGTGTGTTACAGATATTAGAGCTGGATGAGAGAAGCTACAAAAACTAAGTGCTTTAGAATTCAGATTATGATATATATTCTAAAAGTGAATACCAAGCCACAGGATATGATTTGTTCTTGCTGGACTTTGGTTTTGTTTTAGTGAAATCACTCATTTGATTTGCTGTTGGTCTTCCATTTTATAATAAGAGTGTTTCTGTGTGTGTATAACATAAAATGTGTATCTATAAAATATAGTGTGTATAGAATAATAACATATACATATGTATTGTAAGAGGGAGAATACATACACTCATATATATATGTATGTATACATATATGTAATTTGATAGTAAAGATTGTTTTAATTAATTAATTAATCTTTTACACTCCATATTTTATTCCTCCCTGTCTACCCTCTGACTGTTCCACATCCCATACCTCCCCTCCTCAGGCCCCCACTCCACCTGACCTCTAAACTCCTTGGGGCTTCCAATCTCCAGGGTTAGGTGCATCATCTCTGAATGAACACATACCTGTCAGTCCTCTACTGTATGTGTGTTGGGGCCTCATATCAGCTGGTGTATGCTGTCGGGTTGGTGGTCCAGTGTCTGAGAGATCTCGGGGGTCCAGATTAATTGAGACTGCTGGTTCTTCTATAGGATTGTCCTGCTCCTCAGCTTCTTTCAGCCTTCCCCAGTTCAACAACAGGGTCAGCTGCTTCTGTCCATTGGTTGGGTGCAAATATCTACATCTGACTCTTTCAGCTGTTTTTTGGGTCTTCTAGAGTGCAGTCATGATAGGTCTCTTTTTGTGAGCATTCCATAGTGTCAGTAATAGTGCCAGGCCTTGGAACCTCCCCTTGAGCTGGATTTCAGAGTTGAAATGGTTGAAAAATTTTAAAGCATATAGTATGATGGGTTCTAAATTTGGAGCATATCTTACATTGTGATGTAAATATGGGCCTTTGGAGACAAGGGATAGGATGTTATAGCCCAAAACTATCTGTTTGTATTAACTTAATATTGGTTTTTGTAGAGATGGTTGATTCTAACGTACTCCCCTGTGCTCTTGCCTGTATCATAATGGGATTAGTATTTTAAGTCCAATTAACTTAGACATATTTTTAAAACACCATATTCCTTCTTGACGACTGAATAATTTATTCATTTCTTTCTCAGATTCCTATGCTAACACAAAACAAAATAGGACCCATGGTTAGATTTTAGTGTGTGCTTTATTCTTCTTTGTCTCCCAAATGCTGTTTCCTGTAAATTTGTTTATAAGGTGGTTCTCCTCCCTCACCTCCAACAGTACTTCTGCATCCCTTGTTTTCTCCTACTAACTCTTTTCCATCTCTAGCTTTCATGCCCATTTTGTATATCTATTCTACTTAATAATTTAATGACTTACATCCACCTGGTTCACACAAATTAAAATTGCTTCTCCATGTATGAGAAGAATATACATTATTTGCCTTTCTGAACTTGACATTTTTGTTTTTGTTTTGTTTTATAATATATTCCAGTCCCATTTATTTTTCACAAACATCATGATTTCCATTATCTTTATGGTTGTATTAAATATAATTTTAATAGTTTTCTCAGTTTTCATGCCTCTTTACAAATTCATAAAGTTGAAAGCTACTTCAATTTTCTATCTATTGTGAATAATGCAGCAATGGATATGCAAGTAGGTCGGTGGAATGATTTTGAGTACTTAGGGTATAAATCCATGAAAGAGTACAGCTGGGACATGTGCATACTGTATTTTCAATAGCTTTTATTTCCATCATGGCTGTACCAAATTGTCAAACCATGAACCATGACTAAGGGTTTCTCTCTCCCCAAATCTTCCCAAGTTTTTTCTCTGCTACTCAGACTTCAGTGACATGGATCCAAGAGTAGATTTAATGTTTATTTCCTTCTTTTTCCCTTTGATAGCAATGATTACTTTTTAAAAATATTTTTGGCATCTAAAGAAATAACACTCAGCTTTTATGTTGCTTTAAACCATTTGCAGAAAAAAAGATTTTATCTCATTTTCTATTGTATGTTTTCATCTTTGACAGGAGATAATTTATTAAATTTGTGTACAATTGAATGTGATGTCAAATAATTGTCTTAGAATTACTAAAATTCTTTGGTATACTTATGCATTCAGCTCTGACATTGCAATTAAAGTATATAAAACTATCTATCACATTGAAATTAACCAACATGACTGAAATAGTAACAATATTAATATGCATCTTCTAGATACTTATTAAGCAGTGTAACGATGTGTTAATAATTTTATTAGTTACAACTAAAACTTAGCTTATAGTTATTAGGCAGAAAAAGTACTTTAATTGTACTTGAATTGTTTTACTTACTTAAAAAGTATAATCATTTTCTCCTAAAATTTAAATCATTTTCCTAATTAACTTAGTTATAAAACTTATATTATCTATCTATCTATCTATCTATCTATATCTATCTATTTATCTATCTACCTATCAATGTAACATTGGTTCTCTCCCTGCCTTTATGATTCCATATGCCCCAGAGCTCACATGTGTAACTTCTATTATAAAAAGTATTATATTGATATTATATTGTTGAATGGAAAGTGTCTTGATTAATAATTTTATAAAAGTGAAGCTATGAGATTATATTGATAATGATTTGAAAATTATTTTACATGAATTATTCAAGTATTATACTTTTCTTTGTTCTTATTTTTATAGTTATTCACATCTGTAATGCAGCATTCCCTTCCTCCTCTTCTCCTAGTTCTCTCTTCTTACCTCCTTTCCTCCACCACAGATATCAAACAGCCTTAGCATATCAAGTTGCAATAGGACTAGACATATCTCCTTTTATTGAGGATATACAAGCCAGCACAGTTATGGGTAACTGTGGTATGGGGTACAAAAGCAGGCATTATAGTCAGTGACAGTCCTGATCCTACTTTAGGAGTTCCACATGAAGACGTCACTACACAATTGTTACATATGTACGCATGCCTAAATCTGACACATGCATACTCTTTAGATGGCAACTCAGTTTCTATGAGGCCCTGTGATCTCAGGTTAGTTGATTCTGTAGTTTTTTTTTTATGATATTCTTTTTTAAGATTTATTTATTTATTTTATGTATATGAGTACACCATTGCTCTCTTCAGAAACACCAAAATTGGGCATCAGACACTATTACAGATGGTTGTGAGACACCATGTATGGATGCTGAGAACTGAACTCAGGACCTCTGGAAGAGCAGTCGGTGCTCTTAACTGCTGAGACATCTCTAGCCCCCTCTTCTGATATCCTTAACCCTTTTGGCTACTTTAATCCTTCCTGAACCACACCCATCCCACAGAATTCTCCAAGCTCCACTAAACATCTGGCTGAGGATCTCTGGATCAGTTTCCATTAGATGCTAGGGAAGGCTCTCCGATGGCAGTTATGCCATGTTCCTGTCTGTAGTGGTACATCATCAATATCATTGATCATGTCATTAATATCATTAATATTGTCAGGTGTGGGCTCCCTCTTATGGCATGTTATAAAATGTCAACTTCTGGACACTACACAACATTACAAGCATGAACTCACAACAGCTAAGATTATTTGCATTAGGTCTGAAATAACGGACCTGTTAACACTCTTTGGTATGGACAAAAGATCTTGGGGTATTTACCCCTTCTGGCTTAGCTATTCACCTAAGCAAATGAAATTCCATTGTTTTATCTGTGCTCTAAAGACTCAGTGCTCTGGCTCTTACAGACAGGTTGCAAGACAGGGTCTCACAGACCGCTTTTGTTAAACACAATTAGTCTCAAAAATAACAACAAGATGATAGAAATGTGAGAAAGAGATGTGTAGAGAAGTAGGAACTTTGATGGTAGACAGGTATACTGAAGGAGTTAGAGAGGGTTGGATGAGAACACAGTGTTTGAATTATACATATCCCTATGCAATCAACAAAAAGAAATTTTATTAAGTAAAAGAACAGTGAAAACCAAATAAATGAGGTGAGACTTTATGATACATCCATCTTATTTAAATTGAAAAATTCTATCTCAACTCGAAGCTTTAATAATTTTTTAGATTTTATTATTTTCAAAAACATTTCTACACTCTTGATGTTACTAAATTTAAATTTTTACCTGATAACCTATTTTAGAATCTATACTCAGGGCTGGAGAGATGTGCTCAGTAAGTAAACTGGTTGTGCCCCAAGCATAAGAATCTGAATTCAGGTCTTCAGCACCCATCGAAAAACAAGATGTATAACTTCAGGTCTTCAGCACCCATCGAAAAACAAGATGTATAACTCCAGAGCCTTTCCCATCAGTTATTCAAGAAGAACATTACAAAGATCCACATTTAGTGTAAAATTCTGTCTCAAAATACAAGGTAGAGACTGACAAAGGAAGATTATGGACCTGAACTTATGACGTCTACACCCTAACACATTGGTAATACACTAAAGTTGGTTTCTTTCCTTCTTCTCTGATCTCACTATTCATGAAATTTTATATCACTTCAACAACACTGTGGTTTGTAATCAGTTATACCAACTTCATCTACTGTCTTACCACTTTCAGAAAATGTATTATTTTGGCACTAATGTACCATAATTTTTGAATAGTCCCATTTTCTCCATCTCCACAAGTTGTATATGTGTGCATCATATCCTACTTAGTGTTCATTAAGAGTTATGTGGATATGGATCATGTTTATAACAGATTAAACTCTGTTATCTTCTTCCATAATGGGGCTGAAAGATTTTCTGCTAGACTTAGATTGAAGTGAATCTTTTGACATGTGTAAAGATGAGCTGTGGCCTTCCTTTGCCAAGGAAGCATCTATATCCAACCCCATTGCTGTGCTAGGAATTTACTTACACTTCAATTCCATCTGGTTTGTTACCAATGATTTCTCTTAGGTATCTCTGTCTTCTTCCTGGAGAGTCATTTCCCTAGGATATGTGTATTGCTGTGTTTTTGTAATCCTTAGTTTTTGCTAGTATGCTGCATTTTCATCTTCAGCATGCTGTTTAACATTACTTCATAAATTGAAATATGTCGTGTTATATTACCACATTCATCATTCCCTGAAATATAATTTTATTGTTTCTGTTCTGTATCTGCAACCTCCCACTCAAATACTGAAAGAAAATGGAGAGAACACCAGGAAATAAAATCTTGCATGACATACACAATGATGCATACCTGACATTTACTAAGATGATCAACATATTTTAGAGAAATATTAATAAATATTTTTCTGAATACATATTGGTACAATATCATCAAAATGATAAAATCTGGAGCACTTTTATTTATCAGAGGAAAATCTGCAATTTTATTAAGCAAGGTCCCTAAAAATCTATACATATTAGTCTATTGATTAATATGTTCCAGGCATTAAGTAATAAACATTAGCTCAGTTGCCCCTGACACTAACCTGGGAGGAAGATAATAGCTTTCTTTTTGCATTTCAGGAAGCAGTTACAGAGCAGCTAATTCATTTAGGCATAATATATTATGAAGTTATTGATCAGATAATTTAAAATTTCTACTGCATTATGATTCTCTAGTAATTGAAAATATGAAACAGAGAATTCATTTGTGAGTTCATATCCTCACTGAATATATTCAGCATCTTAAATTCGGAGGCTTATGCTTTTATGCCACTCATTCACTGTTGTTTACTTTCTAACGTTAAAAAAGGGGGGAGGAACTCATCATAAGAGAACTCTGCAGAGGTATTTTAATCCAGCAATATGGCTGCTCTGGCAAGAGATCACATCCAAAGATATAATGTGGCCTGAATGCAGACATACCATAGATTACAGGATATTCTGACTGGAATATAGACATACCCTTAGTACATATCATTAATCCCTAACCAGGAAGTTTACCAGGCTAATTTGAAAAAAAAAAAAAAAAAAAAAAAAAAAAA
>JADRCD010191629.1:0-18636 GCA_019843815.1 Montemys delectorum | reverse complement strand
GTACATCCCTGAAACAGGGGGACAGATGCACAGACATGTTCTTGTGATGCTTCTCAAAGCGATTGTATTTCTGGATGTAATGGAGATAGTCCCGGCGGATGACAATGGTCCTTTGCATCTTCATCTTTGTCACCACACCAGACAGGATCCGACCTCGGATGGAGACATTTCCAGTGAAGGGGCATTTCTTGTCTATGTAGGTGCCCTCGATGGCCTCTTTGGGTGTCTTGAAGCCTAAAACTGATGTAGCACCGAGGGAGTTTTTCCTTGCCGGTTTCTCCCAGCAAAACACGCTTCTTGTTTTGAAAGATTGTAGGCTGCTTTTGGTAAGCACACTCTGTCTGAATGTCCGCCATCTTCCCGGCAGCCTGAGAAAAGGAGATGTAGGCCCCTAGTAATCTTCTTTTGAGACAGAATCTCCTGAAGTTGCCTAGACAGGCTTTGTACTCTCTCTATAACCCAAGCTGGCCTTGAACTTTTGTTCTTCCTGCCTCAGCCTCCTGAGTAACTGGGATTACGTTCTGGGACCCTGGAAATACTGCTTGTGATGACTGGAGTGAGCACTAGGAAGCCCTGGCACTAATCTTTGAAGTCAAAAGATATAGCAGTTCCAGAGCAAGAAAGTCAAAGCACAAACCTATGTTGGGCTACTGACCTCTCAGAGCAGAGGACCAGAATTTTAGGAACCCAGGATGCTCTCTAGAGAGCAAAGGAGAGAGCTAGGATAATTAATTCAATTTTTATGTGTATGGGTGGTTTGTCTCCACTCGTGCATGCACAAACATACACACACACATATTTATATATTCATGAACTATGTACAAGCCTCCTACATGTTTAGACCAGTAATCCTCTGGAACTGGAGCTGTGTACAATTGTGAGCTACCCTGTGGGTGCTGGGAATGGAATCAAGGCTGTTAGGATGAATAGCCATTGCTCTTCCTAGTCCTGGCCTTGAACTTGATGTTCTTGCCTCCGTTTACCAAGTGCTAGGATTATAAGCATATACCACCATGGCCCACAGCAGTTTCTCATGGCACCTTTCTGAGCCAGAGCTTGTTGTTGGTCTCATTTTATAGAAACTAAGGCACAGAGAAGTGAAACAATTTGCACAAGGTTCCACAGCCAGGAACAGTGTCCTGTCCCTCTGATCGGAAAGCATGGGTTATCCAGGTACCAATGGTGGTACTATGTGATTTTTCATGGCCAAGACCCAGAGGCACACTGGGTGTGATGTGGCCAGATCTCATGATTGGCTTCCCCTCCTAGAGGCCAACTTATGGAATCACCGTTGTCTGGGTATAGTTAAGCCCTCCTGAGTCACAGTCTTTACAGGACAGAGCCATTTAGCATCCCAATCATTTGCAGGCAAGGAGCACACTTTCTGCGTGGATGACCTTAATCACTGACAGATGCTCTATGTCTTTATATCGGTCACTTCACCCTTCATCTCTTTAATCCCCTGACTGATTATACACTCTGAACTCCAGAACAATATCTGATGATAGCTTTAAGCTGTGTACTACAGACTGTGACCTAACTTTTTGTGTATGAAAATTAGTTGTTTTTTTTTTTTCAGTAGGGCAGGAGCAAACTATAAAAACAAAGAACTAGATCAAGAGAATAACAATATTATCCAGGTTAGCATGCTGGTACCCATTGGATGGAAGCAGGAGAGTCATGGTTTGAAGGACTGCTTAAGTTACTGTGGGGTGAGTATTCCCAGGAAGACATTTAAAAAAATCAAAAAACAAGAGAAAACATTGTTCACTTCCCAATAAGGCAATGATGACAGAAAGAATTCCACCCAAAGTCTAGCCGAGTGTGAACTAGTGAGTTTATTGAGGTTACTTACAGGAGTTTGAGCAACTCAAAGGCAGCTGTGTCAGCAAAAGCCCACTCTACCATGATCTAACTCAGGAAAAGCTGTGTCCCTGGAGCTCCTAGAGGAGTGTTCTTTCCCAGAAATCCTTACTGCTTACATAACCTGGTTGGAGGAGGGTATCTTGGGAATCCTGTTAAGTTTTGGGAACTTCCTGGGACTTGGAGGTTTTATGTCCTGAATGTTTCAGTTCAGAGACAATAGCAACAGCAGACATTCTGTCTCAAAAAAAAAAAAAAAAAAAAAAAAAAGCTGGGTTGTTTGGGGCCTGGCCTGGAAAGATGACTTAACAGTTAGGATGTCTTCTCTGCAGTCATGATAACTTGAGTTTGGATATCACCAAAATCCACATAAGTAAATGTCTGTTGGGTGTGGTGGCCCACCGGTAATCACAGGCATAAAGGATCAAGATAGTTATAGCTGCCTCTAGAGATACTTTCTCAAAAACTAAACAAAGACAGACAAAAGGAGCATATAAAAAAAGCACAGCATTTTAGTACCGTAGAAGACAATTTAAGTTATAATAACAAGAATTGTTTAACAGAATAATTGCCTAACAAAAAAAGGCTGCCTAGCATGCCTTGCTTTCAAGGACAAACAACTGGGAATAGCAGTCAGTCCAGTTTCC
Source organism: Montemys delectorum (assembly GCA_019843815.1). Taxonomy (NCBI): domain Eukaryota; kingdom Metazoa; phylum Chordata; class Mammalia; order Rodentia; family Muridae; genus Montemys; species Montemys delectorum. Next base: position 16,126 of record JADRCD010191629.1, on the reverse strand, counting down.
AAGTTTCTTTCCAAATTTACCATGAAAAAGAAATGTGGCCACCTTTGTTCCTGAAAAATAAAAAATGAAAGAAAAAAAAAAGGGAATCAATTTAAAAACCAATGAAGCTGCCCCCAGTAACGTGAGGCTGGGGAACTGATGTCAATGCTGGGCTCCAGGGGGAAATGAGGCCAAGGTGGATGGCACTGAACACTGTGTAAGACAGAGCTTGAAGGACAGAGTGTCTGGGCTTTTGAAAATTTAATGAAGGCTGTGACTTGCCACATGAAATCCTCCTGTTTGCTTGGGCAGAGTGGAGCCTGGAGCTTGCTAATCTGTTCAAGATCCTCTCTATTCCTAGGTGAAATTAGATTTTTTTTTTTTTTTTGAAACCATTACTTTTCCTTTCGTGACTATAAGCCCACATGGAGCTAGCTGGCTTCCTCTCTGTGTGTTCCCCAGACTGGACCAGACCCCTGACCACATGTAACCTATTAGTCTAGTCCCAGTCTGCTGGTTGTCACCACTGTGTCTGCGTTCTTTGACCGTTATCAAAGGAGCTGGGAACTGTTCTGTCCGGGATCTGGCATCAGCCAGAGCTCCGCAGTGTGGGCGGTCTTTTCTCTGATCATGCAAAGAAAAAGGGGCCAAAAGAAGAGGGCATCTGAGAGTTAAGGTTGGAAGGAGGCCACTGAGGCCAGCCTGGGTTACACAGGAGATGTGGTTAGGACCGAAAGGGAGGAAGGAAAAAAGAGAGTGGGAAGGCGGGAGGAAGACAGACAGAGAGAGAAACTAGACACTGATTAATCCCAGAAGGTAGTAGATCAGGAATTAAAGGTCATCCTCGGCTGTGTAGCAAGTTCAGGGCCACCCCGGGCCATTTGAAAGAAAGAAAAGGAGATAGGAGAGAAGGAAGAAGGAATGAAGGAAGGAAGGGGGAAGGAAGGAAGGAGGGAGGGAATGAGGGAGGGGGAAGGAGGAAGGAGGGAAGGAAGAAGGAGGGAGGGAAGGAAGGAAGAAAGAAAGGAAGGAAGAGAAAAATTTTGGTTTAGGCAGGCCTTGGCTGTTGTGCCCTTAGTTCTGTTTGCTTTCACAGACTTCCTTGGGGAAGAGATGAACGTATTAAAAAAAAATCTCAACCTCGATGGAATGCACACATTCTTGATTTCTTCAACTATTTCCTCCATGGTTAAGAGACTGATAAATGGGTTTCAACATGTTTGCATAGTGTCTTCCACTTCTTACGATCTGTCCCTCCAGCAATTAACTGGTGTTTTCTCCCCTTTTTACATGGCCACACCCTGCAGGAGATTGTAGAGATAGATTACCATCTCTGCAAGGCTGAAAAGCCAGTAAGGCATGAACCAGCAAACCCAAGAATGGCTATAAATAGGAGAGGGATCAGAATTAAAATGCGGAGAGTGGGTCCTTAGCATCTGCCCTGGGCTCCCTGGAACCAGAGTGGGGTGGGGCGGCTGGGATGGGTATATCTTTATATAATTGCTTCCTTGATGACTTTTCCCCTTCTAGTCCATCAATCCCAGGAAGACAAAGGCTGCATCTTTTTCATCTTTGTATTCTGAGTACCTTAGACTGGAATGTAAGAGGTGCCTAGGGGGCTGTGAAGGGTTAGGTGGGTAAGAATGCCTACTGTCAAAGTTCTATCCTGGACAAGGGCTTGAGTTTCACTCCCCAGGACCTACATGGTGGAAAGAGAGAGAATCAACTCTTGAACATTGTCCTCTGCCTCACATACATGTGTTATGCATGTGCCCCCACACATACACAATGAGGAAATGTAAAAAACTAAAGTGGTACTTATATCCATTTTCTCACCCAATAATTGAACAATGTAATAATTGTGTTCAATACAATTATCTTGGAGCATGCCTTTTTATTTATTTTTTTAGAAGAGTCCTTTTACTTCAAAATTTACTTAGAAAAATCTCAGTACCCTAGCTGGCTCCATAGTGAAGGCACCCGCTATCAAGCTTCACAACCCGAGTTGAGTCCCAAGACTCCCAAGGTGAAAGGTGAGAGATGGTTCCTGTATCTGTCCTCTGATCCTCACACCAATGCCTTGGCATGCTTGCACTGCCCCCTACAAATAAATAAACATAATATTTTTTTTAACATCTGAGAAAACCACTCAAAACCATCTATAGTTGAGTGTCTTAGTGGCTAATGAGAGCATTAACTGTCCTAATATGGAGGGACAACAGATACCTTTGTCAGATTTATGAAATACCAGAAAACATTACTTTTTTAAAAAAAAATCCAATTTTTTTCTGGATATTAATATCTGTGAATTTTGAAGATCTCCTGATTTCTTTAATAAGTGGCAGAAATGACACCCACATCCTTTATCATTATCCCAGTGTTTTTTTGTTTTTATTTGTTTGTTTTTTGAGACAGAGTTTCTCTGTGTGCCCTTGACTGTCCTGGAACCTGCTCTGAAGGCCAGGCTGGTCTCACACTCAGAGATCTGCCTGCCTCTGTCTTCTGAGTGCTGGGATTAAAGACATTCGCCACCACCACCTGGCACACTGAGCCATCTTTTCTCCCAACATTCTTTCAGGCCTTGTCAAAATGGGGGCTCAGGCTAACCCATGGGGATAATATACATTGCTTACAAATAACTTGTATATCCATTATGCTAATGAGATTGGATTGGATGATATGAGAAGCAGTTTTTAAGATTCAGACTCTGAGAGATGTACCTATAGACCAACTACAATCTAAGAAATAGAAGCATTAGGAATTATTATATATTACATTATAATATATATTAAATATATATTTTATTATTGCTATGTGTGCATATATGTATGTGTTTGTGGGTGTACTTATGGCACACATGTAGAGAGGTCAGAGGACAACTTGCTAGAGTCCATTCTTTCCTCTTACCATGTGGGTCCTGGGGATTGAATTTGGTGGCTTGGCAGCAAGCACCTCTACCTTCTGAGCCATCTAGCCAGCCCAGGAATTAATATTGAAAAGCATTTATAATTGATGAATCTGAGTTCAAAGCTCTACTCTATCTTCCCCCCCCCCCCAGAAGCTGTTATCTTGAGATAACAAAATGGACAGGATCAGGAAGCCACAGTTTTGTTCATCAGGACCTGAACCTACATCTCTTAACTCTCAGATCACTTCTCTATGGATTTGTCACAACATCTCTATGGATTTGCTAAACATCTCATCAACTCGCAGAAGCATATCTTACAGTCTAGGAAGCAGCAGAATATCCGGGGTTATAATTCTTAAGGTTATCAGGAAATTGGACTCTTTGAAATCCTCCTTTAACCTTGAGCGAAAAGGTGAAGGCTGTCTGCTTTGATAGATGGACGATGGAGGAAGTATCCTTTGATTCAATGGGTAATTTGTAAATATAAAACAGTTGCTGGAAAATTTCATTACAGATGAACCATCTCCTCCCTTATAATGTTTGCTTTTCTTTAATGCAATTTAATTCGAGCAGAAAGGCTTGGGAGGGCACACATGCAACGTTAAGGAGAGGTTACTGGAAACGAGACATACGGAATGAGAAAAGCAAGCCATAGATTTGGAACTGAGGCGAACTGAGGCCGTCTGCCCAGCCCTGGGCTGTGCCCACGGGAAATTGAATTCAGAGCTCCTACTGCATCATAAATCCAGGGCAGCTGGCAGCAATCCAAGGGAGACTAAAGCTCAACTCCAAGGGCATCTGACGCCAGACTGGCCAACCCCTATAATAATGCTTTTTGAGAGCTGAGCCCCAGCTGTGCTGGACTGGGATTAAGGTTCAACGTCATGACTACATTCATTTACAAACCTAATACTTTATTAATTTTAAAATGCATCCAATCTTCAGGAAAAATGAGACTCCATTATTACTATACACCCAAAGTATAAAAGGCTGGAATTACCTTAACATCCTGAGGGTGAAGAAGGGAGGGGATGGGGATGGGGGAGACTTCTCAGTGGGCTCATGTTCAGATTATTATTATTATTATTATTATTATTATTATTATTTCAGACAAGGACTCACTAGGTAGCTCTGGGTAACCTGGAACTCACTGTGCAGACCAAGACCCAATAAGAACTCATAGAGATTTGCTTGCTGTGATCAAAGGTATTCACTACCACACCCAATTTTTATTATTTTTTAAAATTATTTTTAAAAATAAACACTTTTTAAAAAAGCTTTATTTAGTTGGTCATGGTGGCTCATCCTTTTAATTCCAGCATTTGGGAGTAAGAGGCAGGAAGATCTCTGAGTTCAAGGTCAGCCTGGTCTACAGAAATCCTGTCTCAAAAACGTTTTTTTTTTTTAATTTTTTTTTATTTTATTACGTGAGTATCGGTGTTTTGCCCGCGTGTATATGTGTGCACCACAAGCATGCCTGGTGTCTGTGGAGGCAAGAAGAGTGTGTGCCAGATAACCCTCATATGAGTGCAGGTGCCCTTGGAGGCCAGAAGTTTTGGATCCTTTTTTGGAACCGGAGTTACAAGGGTTCTGTGGGTGCTGGGAACCAAACTCTGGTCCTCTTCATGAGCAGCAAGTGCTGTTAACAGCAGAGCTGTCACCCCACACAATTATTACTGTGTATATGTCATGGGTGGACGCCCACGCATGCCGTGGTCACAGTAAAACTTTATAGTCAATTCTTTCCTTCTGCCTTTAGGTAGGGGGCCAGCTGAGCCAATCATCAGCCTTCCCCTCCAGATCTTTTCCCACTCCCCTACTCCATACACTTGCGAGTCCAAACCCTTAGCCATCTGGTTTTGTAGAACAGGGCGTCCTCGTGCTCCTGAGAGACGCGGCTTCCTCTTCAGGATGCTCTAGAGAGGCAGACACGAGGTTAGAGGCAGGATGCTGCGCTGCAGGATCTAAGTCTCTGGGCGAGCAGCTACTGCAGCTACTGCAAGGCCGGGCGGAGTCTGGAGGGCGGGACCGCTCGGCGTCTAGGCTCCGCCCATACGGACAGAGGGGGCGTGACTTGTGTCACGTGACGGCGCTGGAGCAGTGAGGCTCCGCCCGGCCCTCTGTGGAGGCCCGGCCGCGACCCGGGCCGCGCACGCCGAGGAGCTCTCCGGTTCTCCCCGCGACCACTTCTCCTAGTCCCGGCGTTCAGCCCAGTCGCTCCCGCCGGCTCCGGGCTCGCCGGCTGGCGGGGAGTGGCCTCAAGATGGACGAAGGCGGTGGCGGTGAGGGCGGCAGCGGTGAGTGATGGAGGTGTGGCCGGCTCTCTGGGCGGCCCGGAGGCCGGGGGTCGCGCTGTTGAGAGCCCAGGCTTGAGACGTAGGGCCGGTGTGTCGGGTGGGGTGGCGGCGGCCGTGGGGAGGTGCGCCGGGTAAGGCCGGGACGCGGGCTTCGCAGCGCTGGTAAGAGGACATGTCGGAGACCGCGGGGTCGTCGCCCAGCGCGGTCGCGGGTCGCGGGTCGCGGGTTCGAGGCCGGGGTCTCCTTAGCACAGCTCCAGGTCGCCTTTCCGAGATGGGGGCACATTGCGGGGCGACCTTCCCAGCGTCTCATTGCCAAGGGCGTCCACGCCCCTCCCTAGCCCAGATGTTTCGGACGGGCCCCTCTCCTTTTCCAGCTCTCCTCAGGTGCTGGAGCTTGGGAGCTCGTGGATGGGGAGGGGAAAGTTTTCAATTTGGAAGCCTCCGGGCCCGGAGGGTGGGGTGGATCGGTCGCGGGAGAGGAGAAAGGTTGGAAGTCATGACCACGTCTCTGGTGTTTTAGATCAGAAGTACTCGTTGGGAATGCTTAAAGGACATGAGGGGCAGGCAGCTCCAGTCCAGGTCTGAGTATGCATGTTTATCAAATAGAAAAAACTGCTACAGAGAAGGGGTGGGGTGTAAAAATAAAGAGGGGACCAAATAGCTCAACGATAGAATCATTGTCTAGCATGCCCAGGACCCTGAGTTTGATCCCCAACACCACCAAATGGAAACTATAATTAAGAAATTAAAGGGGTCAGGTGGGATCCCTTTAAAGCCCGAGCCACAGCCAGCAAGACTGTCAGACTGCTGGACAGGTGCGTGTGGCAGACACCCTTCCAGAGGTGGGCTATCAGTTCTTGGCGTTGCTCAGGCTGTATGTGCCTGACTTTTGAGTTCCACCCTGCTGCAAATGTGCGGGTTGCAAATTACCCAAGGGAATACAAATTCCTTTTGTGTCATTTCATGAATTTGGTTTCCTAAAACATTAAGAGTCGTCGTTTGTGGAGTGGGTCTTTGATTGAAGAAAGCAAAGGGTTAATAATGTACTCATCATTTTTACCCAAACATCCGAAGTTGAAGCTGTCTGGACTTTGAGGAACAACCTTCCTTTTTGCTGACAGAATGATCAGAATCCCATGTAATAAGGGAGTGTTTAGGGGGAAAAAGTCTTAATTACAGGCTGCTGGAGCAGCTGCCTATAAGAATCAGCAGTATTGAAGACTTCCTCGTGAAGTGGTTAATCAAGGTGCCTTCTAGAATTCCACAGCTTCTCAGATATTTTTTCTTCCCTGTGAAAGAGACGAAGTGGCTGGGCTGTAGGAAGTTGGCACTTCTCGTGGCATTTGCCAAGTTCAGTTCTCATAGTAAAAGCCAGGGGCAGCCCAGTGGCACCGAGTGGGTGTTTTGTTTATGAAAAGAAAGAGCCCAGTTGCAAACCCTCCTACATACCGGCTGCCGGTCTGGCGGCACTGGATCCCTGAGGATGCCTTGCCTTTCGCCTATATCACAGTTTGACATAGTAGTTCAGAAAAGACAAGACAGTGGCAATTTGACATTGGAATCCAGGAAGCTAGCTGAGCTGGCGGTTGCTCTGCAGGTGGTGCAGAGTCTGTTGAGTCAACACGGGAAAGATTTGAAGGTAAAAGCAGATACAGTGGGGAAAACTTAGAAGCCAGTGTGCTAACTTGAGAAGAGTAAGAAGGTCAATATTAAAGTATCAAAAAGGTTTCTGAGTTCGAGGCCAGCCTGATCTACATAGTGAGTTCCAGAACAGCCAGGGCTATACAGAGAAACCCTGTCTAAAAAAAAAAAAAAAAAAAAAAAAAAAAAAGCTTAAAGCTTTAAAGCTACTTCTGGACTATTAATATACCAGAGAAACACTCTTAAAATTAAAAGAAGATGTTACATTCAGTGATACTGCATTCCACAGTCAGAAGTTAAAAAATGAGAAACAGTAACGGTAGTCAGGTAAGATTACTTCAGGGAGACATTACAAATAAGTAATCAAGACAGCCTGACAGCTGGAGTTGACTCTTCAGGAGCCACGTGGAGGTGGGAGAGAACTGACGCCCACAAGTTGTCTTCTGACCTCCTTAGGCAAGCAGCAACAAGCTTGTACACACACACACAATTTTAAAAAGTAACCAAGAATAATCAGTTACTTTATACATTCTGGTCTAAACAATGTAAATACTGCTATCATTATGGATTTTCTCTTATATTTCCCAGGTTTCTTGAATAAGAACACATGCTTTCAAATTTGAAAAAAAAAATCTCATCTTATAAAAGATGTGGATATTTTAAACATACAGTATGATTTAATTCACCTTCCTGGAACATTTGACAATGAAGAGATTTATTGATTTTTTTTTCTACTGAAATGCCAAACAGTGTGCTATATGATAGAAACCAGCCTTTTAGCTTTTATTGAGCCAGCTTATCAAAAAAAATCTTTCCTCCTCACATTGTGGAAAGATACTTATGGATGCTTTTGGCAATCTTAAGAGTATTTAACTCTGAACCCAGTGAAAACCTCTCAGAATTTTGAAATGTGAGTTATTGTATACTTTCTGTGTGAGCTTGATGGCTTCTTTATGACTCTTAATCTGGGGAGATTTGAAGTTAATATATAGATTCTTGTAGTAATCCCATTTCCATTTTCAAAACAACTGCTTTGCTTAAAAAAAAAAGATTTTGTTTTGTTTTGTTTTTGTTAGCCCTTTGATAAAACTGGCTCAGTTGCCAGTCAGTTTCAAAGCATATCATTATTTGGCATATCATTAGAGTATAGGAGAGCCTTTAATCTACATCTGGGACCCCTGTTTCAGCTTTCTTAGAAGATAAAAAAAAAAAAAAGGCTAAATTTATTCAAATAGTAGTTATAGCAGAGGCCGAAGGTGATTGAAAAGATTTTCTTTATTGTTAGTGTGTTGGTCAGGCAAAAAGAACTTCAGAAATTGTAGTTTTCATAACTGAACTTTTTGTCCAGGCTTTAATTATTTGTTCTTTGCCATGTGCGATAAGGAGAGGATGGTGCATGAATGGCTGGAAGGCGGTTACAAGGAGGAGCGAGTGGGGGTACAAGATTACAGGAACACATTGTTCCCTGTAATGTGTGCAGAGTGTAGTTAAGGTGTTTCCTTCCTTTGGTGTGTGGTACCTTTCAGATCTAGAACAGTTCTTGAACTAGGCCTCTACTCAGAAAGTAACTGGCTAGTTTGGCCCTGTGTCATCGCCAGATCCATGTTTCTGAAGGTGCCACTGGGACAGATGAGGTGATGGGCCTGGCTTGTACCCGCTGCATCTCCCATCTGAGTAGATGCCGTGCAGTTTGTGCTCAGGGTACCTGAAGTTCGAAAACAGAGGATTGGTAAGGCCATTTTAGCCTTTGCTGGCGGCAGTGTGAATTAGTCACAGCTCTCAAGTAGGGTTAATGTACCCTGGGACCTTTTGGCTCAGATCTGTTTCTTGCCCTTGCCTTGGGGAGGGACCCTGTTCTGCAGGTGTATTTCACAGCCTCTAGGTGAGTGGTCTTGTAGTTCTGGGTTTGGCCAGTGGGAGCTATTGGGGAGTTTGGAAGCCGAAAGAAAGGAGAAACTAGATTCTCTTGTAAAGGTTCTTGCCCCAAGCCATGTCTCTGCAGCAGCTCTTCCTTTATTTAGGCTCCTGCTCCTGCCACAGGGTTTCTGCTCTTGTAGCACCAGTCCTTCCTAACCTCCAAGCTCTGGAAATCCCTTCTGCCTTCAGCCTCCCCAACAGAAGGGAGAGCTTGTGGCTCCTCCTGGTCTCTGGGTTGTCTTACTGTTTCCTGTTTTTCTGTCACATGCGTAACCAATTCCCTAGGCCAATTTCCCTATACTTTAGAGCCTTAAAGAGATGGCTGTTTACCTCGTTTAAACCCTGATATCTATGGGAAATGCTGGGCAATATCTTTTAAAAATCACACTGTAAGTCCTCAGACTCAATAGTACAGTTCTAGGAATTTAGCGTGGGAATACATTTGTGTTTGCGTGAGGCAATAAAAGCAAAAGATTATTCATTGCCTTGAATGTCTATCAGCTGAAGACTTGGGAGAATAAAAAACTCTTAATATAGGGGATGTTAACTGAAGCTACAGAGTTAAGGAAAGAGGCAAACTGAGTTGATTCAGACATACCTCTATGATGTTTTGCTAAATTACAGAAGCAAAGTAGGAAAATACAAATTGTGTGCTAGTTTCTGTTTTGTTTTGTTTTGTTTTTTAAAGGAAGTGCTCATAGATGAATGAATATTTTCTGGAAGGTTAAACAAGGAAATAAGAACAATGATCACCTGTTCAGACAGGTTGATGAATTTAAACGGGAGGAAATGTTTTATTCTCTGCCTTTTTATTTCTTGAAATTGGATAAAGTTGAAATAAATCTGTCCTCATCTTGCTAAAATTAGGAAACAAGTTCCTGGGAAAAATATTATTCTGTGCTAGTCAGACCCCCCCCCCCCCATTTTTTTTTTTTTGTTGTTGTTGAGTACAGCGGATGTCTTCAAGCAATCCCTGTGCTTGAAGGCTGAGGCAGAGGACTTGCAAAGAGTTTAAGTCCAGCCTGAAGTACAGAGTGGGTCCTAAGGACAGTGTGGGCTACAGAATAAATCCTTCTCAAAACAAAACAAACAAAAAACTATCTCTACAAAGCCAGGACTGGTCGGGCACACCTTTAATCCCAGTACAGAAGGCAGAGGCTAGTGAATTTCTATGAATTTGAGGTCAGTCATATATACATAGTGAGTTCCAGGTCAGCCAGGACTATGTAGAGAGACCTTGTCTCAAAAACAAAACAAAATACCCCAAGACAAAACTCTCAAAACAAGCAAAAAATAAAATACACACCGATCCCCTACAAGAGAAAGAAGACATCCCCTTTTACAAAGAGATTTACATGTCAAAACTTCCTTTTTTTGAGGAAATTTAGGTAAGATAAAATATTTGTTCAGTATAATAGAGTATGTGCCCTACGTGCATTCACTTTACGTACAGACACTAGTAACCACTCTACCCTTGGGAGTTTACTATGGGACAAGTGCTTTTAGATTATGTATTGAGTGGGCTCTAGCAGAGTAATGCAGATTTTGATATGGTCTGTATCAGGTGGCAGTTCCTATGCTTGCCACAAGGGTAGTCATCATGAGTAAGGCCGCTGAACTTCCTGTGTTCATGGAACTTATGTCTGCAGGAGGAGACAGATTTAAAAGGTAACTAGATTTCTAAAATAATAAAAAATTAGTCTAAATGTCTTGAAAGAGATGAAGAGATGACCAGAGGGTGTTGGAGGTGGAGCATGGGATCAGTGGGGGAGGTGGGAGAAAGCCATTGGCCTAAACAGCCTCTTGGAGGAAGGACTCCTTCAGGGTCAGCCTGTGGGGCTGGTAAGCCAGTGTATGGTGTTACTTACAGTTGCAGAAAGCCTGTTTCAAACAGAACAACATCATTAGATTTATGTGTCAATAATTTTATCTAATGTGTATATAATGTTCTTTGTCAGGCCCTGTCTTCTGTGCTTTACATATCTTGTTTTACTACACTGCCAAGTATTACTAGCCACAGACAGAGAGTGGAGGGGGAGGGAAGTTAAGTAGTTTATTTCAAATGTCACAGCTGGTAAGTGTTGGAGCCATGGCTGACCTTTATCTGTGTTCTTGTTTGAGTCTGTATTTTTTTTTTTTCTTTTTCTTTCTTAAGACAGAGTTTCTCTGTGTAGCCCTGGCTGTCCTGTAACTCATTCTGTAGACCAGGCTGGCCTTAAACTCAGAAATCCACCTGCCTCTGCCTCCCAAGTGCTAGGATCAAAGGTGTGTGCCACCACTGCCTGGCCTCAGCCTGTATCTTTAACCATTGCCCACCTTGCCCTTTTAGGAAAGATGTTCCTGGGTCCTAGTGAAGAATGGGTTGAAGAAGGAGCAGAGGGTGTGGGCACAGTGAGGAGGGTATTGTGGTTCAGGTGACAATTAACACCAGCTGCAGGATCAGGGAAGCAGTGGTAAAGGGGTGAAAGACCATGTGACTTGTCTCCATAAAAAGCTGCATGCTCTGGAGGCAGAGGCAGACGGGCATCTGTGAGTTCTAGGCCAGTCTGGTCTGTAAAGTGAGACCCTGATTCAGAACAGACAGACAAACTATCGCACACTATACATAATGTCTCCATTGCTCAGAATTAGTATACTAGCTGTTGCCAGTGTGTGGTATAATATTAGGTATTATTGCAGATAAGTCCCTCTATCTCAGTATATAGCAGCAGCATCCTTCTGGTTATTCCAGCCAAACATAGGGTGCTATCTTTCACTTCTTTGCCCTAGCCTTCAAACACCCTCCCCCACCCAGCTCCTCGTCCTTTTTTACGCTACAGCCAGAGTATGTTCCACCACTACCTCATCTATTAAAGTACATACATAACCCCTTTGTTCTCCTTGACCCCTTTGTAAGTTTTTTGTTTGTTTTGTTTTGTTTTACTGTATATCCCTGGATGTTTTAGAACTCAGAGACCTGCTTGCCTCTGCCTCCCAAGTGCTAATATTAAAGGCATTTGCCATTACATCTGGCTCCTGCATAGCCCATCTTCTTAAATAAAGAGGTTTGCTGTTTGTTTAATCAGTGGTGTGTACGTGTGCACCCACTTGCCTGCCTGCCTGCCTTTGTATCTGTGGAGGTCAGAAGAGAGTGTTAGATTCCTTGGAAGTGGAGTTAGTAGGTGGTTATGAGCCTCCTGACATGGGTCCTGAACGTGGGTCTTTGGCAAGAGCATCGAGCACTCTCAGTTGCTGTTCATCTATCTCCCCAGCCCCAGCTCTTGCTAGCTCAACATTTTCTAGCTCTCTTCTCACTTCACTCAGTTACTCGTCCTGGGCTCTGCCAGGTAACCCTTGCCTCAGGACCTTTGCTCAGCTGCCCCCAGGCTTTTCCTGCTGCCTGGCTGCACCTGGTGCCTTCCCGATTTCATTCAGAATCTTGTGACCGCAGTGTTTCCTTACCATGGAGCCCTCCCCTCAGGCAGCCATCCATCCTCACCCAATGTCAGTCTTCCCTTTTCTCCGTTCTCAGTTTCTTCTTCTAGTTCCACTTCTCAGTACTCAGCACCCCTTGCTTGTTGTGTATTTGTTTATAGTCGACTTCTCATAGAATGTAAGTTCTAGCCAGATGCTTTGGCATATGCCTTTAATCTCAGTGCTTGGGAGTTAGAAGGAGGTCTCAGTGAAAACAGTCAGGGCTACATATTGAGATCCTGTCTCAATAAAATAAAATAATTTAAAAGAATGTAGGTTGTATGGATGAAGAAGTATTATCTGCTGCTATGCCTTTAAGATCTAAAATACAGCTTTGTGCATCTGTGTATATCAGGCATCAGTAAAATGATTTACTTATTTTCATATGGTCTGTATGTGTATATGCATGTCTGTATATGTAGAGGCCAGAGATTGATGACTGGTGTTTCTCACACCATACGCAAGAACTATTATTCAAGGGCTCTCCGCCTTTAAAATTTTTTATTTTTATTTCATGTTTGTGTTTACTTGAATATGTATACATGCAGTGCCCACAGAGGCCAGTAGAGGGCGCCACTTCACTTGTGACTGGAGTTACAGATGATTATGAGCCACCATGTGAGTGCTGGGAATTGAACCCAGATCTTTTGGAAAGAGTAGACAGTGCTTTTAACTGCCAAGCTTCCTCTCCAGCCCCTCAGATTGTCTTTTGAGAAAGTTGCTCACTGAACCCAGGGCTCACTGGTTGGCTGTTGAGCTTGTGGGACTTGCCTTTCTCTGACTCCCCAGCACTAGGCCTGCAGATGTGCAGGATCTTGCCTAGACTTTCCCTGGGTGCCTGGATCTCAATTGGAGGTCCTTCATTTGTGCAGCAGGCCCTCTACTGCTGAACTATCTACAGTTCTCAGTAAATACTTTCAGGTCAGTGTGGTTACCAATTGTGTAGCAAGCTTGATCCTATTCTCTGTCCACTTCTACCAGTAGAGGCAGCCATTAAGATTTGCTGTGAAGCCCTGTGGTTTCTCTTGCTTTGACAGAAGTGTGTGTTTATGTAAGTCTCCTTTTTAATGATGAAACTAGTGTCAGCTGTATGGTGCTTGGCAGTGTGCATGTAAGATGACCCATGTAATGGCACAGAGACTTTTGTTTGCTTCCTTTAACTTGCCTCACATTCTGTCTGTGTCCCATGTTGAACTCTGAGGTGCTGATTTTCTATTGATGTGATTATAGACAACACTGAGATGAGCCCGGTAGGCTTGTGCCTCTTCATAAATGTGTGAGGCTTTCTGAATCTGTTGTTGTTTCATAGTCAGCGGTTGTGGTTTTCCTGCTTTCTGTTTTCCTAGATTTCCAGCAAATTGCCTTCTCGTTAGGATCTGGTGAGTGCCACTCTGATTTCCCAGCAGCCCCAGCATTTTAAGCCACATTCTTGCTCTGGCTCTTATCCTAAATGTCCACCTGCCTCAGGAATAAGATACATTGATATACCCTTTCTTCTTTCTAAGTGTACAGGTGTTTTGTCTGAACCTACATCTGCATACTGGAAGAGGACATTGGGTCCCATTATAGACATTGTGAGCCACTGTATGAGTGCTGGGAAATGAACTCAGGACTTCTGGAAGAACAGGTAGTGCTCCCAACCTCGGAGCTGTTGCTGCAGTCCCATAGCTGTAGCTCTTGTTGCTTTTCTAGCAGTGAAATGTGCTTTGGAGGCTCAAATGGATGCATTGACAGTTTGGAGGGGTTAGCATTGCGGGAACCTCTGAGTTGGAAGATGATTTGGGGATTTTAGCTTCTGTGAGTAGGCTTAGAGAGCAGAAGAGAGGGTTCATGTGTTTGTTTTGTCAAAAATGTCTTTACCTTCTCTACTTCCAAAGGCTGTTTTTACTGAGTACCAAGTTTATTCCCAAGGTGCTGGGAAGGGACGGTTTCATCCATTGCCATGCATGGGCTGCAGTGTCTCTGGAGGAACCAGCTAAGTAAGGCCTGTGAAGCTTGTATGACTCTCTCCACAGTTCCCCTTCGGCTGTCTTCTTGTTTGCCTTTCAGCTGTGTTGGGCCCAGAGGTGGCTTTCCTCTAATCTATCCTGCCTGGGATGAGTTGCTGCTATGTTTTTCTTTTTGGTAGGGCCATGCCAAGGCTTGATATTAAATAAGATGTGCAGAATTCTTGGTCACTGTCTCTTCATTGATCCTTCTCCTGAAACTCTGATTACATGTAATTAGGTGTGCCTTCTGTGTTGTCATGTGTGTACATATGAGACTAGTTTTTATTATTTAAAACTCTGTGTATATACATGTGTGCTCATGCATGTATTCGTGTGTGTGTGTGACATATTTCTGGAGTAGTGAGTATGGGGAGCAAAGTGATTCCTTATGCTGAGAGTATAGGTGAGCACACTGCACCGCTTCAGCAGGACTGGTAGGAGTCATCCCTTGGAAAGAGGTCGGTGAGCGTAAAGAAACTGATGGAAGGTTTTAGAGGAAGTGCATTTGTAATACAGGTCTGTATTACCCAGGACAATTTTGTTTTGTTTTGTTTTTGCCGAGACAGGGTTTCTCTGTGTAGCCCTGGCTGTCCTGGAACTCACTCTGTAGACCAGGCTGGCCTCAAACGCAATTGCTGGAATTAAAGGCATGTGCTACCACTGCCTGGCTAGAACAATTTTTAAGTGAAAAAAATTTTTTGAGTTTTTCCCCCTGCTTTTTTGGGACAGTTCTCAACTATGTAGTCTTGTTTTGCATGGAGCTTGCTGTGTGGACCAGACTGACCTCAGAGTCATAGAATCTGTTTTTGCCTCTGGAGTGCTGAGAATACATCACCACATCTAGTAGGGATATTTTTAAAATTAAAAGTGTGGTGTGTGTGTGGGGTGTGTGTGTGTGTGTGTGTGTGTGTGTATGTGTTTTGGCATAGGCCGTGAAAGGGTTTTGGCTATCTAGGAGCTAGAGATACAAGACAGTTGTGAGCTACCAGTAGATATTGGGAGCTGAAGTTTGGTCCTATGCAAAAGCAGTAAGTGTACTTAACTACTGAGCCATCTCTCCAGCTCTTTAAACGTTTTTAAAAAGTAGATTTTATCAACCTAGTCTAAAATCTGCTGAAGATACATAAAATATTTTGACTTTTGGAAAAACAGTGAATGATTTAAGTAAGGTGGAAAATACCTCTTGCCTCCATCAGACTTTTGAAATTAACTGTGTCTATGAACTTTAGAACTGATGTCTGGCTCTTAAATGGCATGATAAGATAGACTGGGGGGATTCAGAAATGTTGCGTACTCTGCCTAGAGACCGCCCAGTAAGCTTTTATTTCAGATAAATGTCTTTCAGCCTTGAGTAAATATTAGGAGAGACTCACTTGAGTCAACTTAGTTGGCCAAGATGATTCTGTAATTTACTTTCACAGAGCAAATTGACTTTCTGGGCTGTCTCAGTTCTAGTAAGTCACCAGGAGCACTGTTCAAATAGGGGCTGATAAAGCCCTGCCTTAAGCTCTCAGCGGGGCTGCACTCAGTGCTGGGCTCCTTTTTTTTTTTTTTTTCCTTTTGACAAACATACTTCTGTAATTGATAAATAAAGTCAGAAATGTACTATAACACTAAGTATTTTAATGATGACTGAAAGGTAATTTTTAATTACCTTCCCCCTGTTTTCATCCAGATGTTTGGCAACTTGGAGAAAACAGTCTTACTGCAGTCTTAAATTCACTTTCATGGGAACATATAATATTCTGCGTTTACTTTGGACAGCGGCATTTCCTATTTCTGCAGACAGATGCATATGAAACACATGCTCTTGGAGTGGCGCTTGCGGTCCCCTGAGGATTCTCGGAAGGAGGAAATGGGCTGACCTATTTGGTTGCTATGAAGTAAAAACAGTCTTGTTTTCTTTCTTTCCTTTTTTTTTTAATTTTTTTTTTTTTTTT
>JADRCD010191627.1:21350-51850 GCA_019843815.1 Montemys delectorum | reverse complement strand
TGGTATCTTGTTAATCACAGCTGATACTTCAGCCCCAGCTAACCAGAACCACAGAATCTTCACAATCAAAACAACATGGCCCTGATAAGAGTCTTTAATTTTCCCTCTGAAATTTTACAAGCCAGGCCTCCATCTCTGCACTGTTCTCAACATGATCTTCCAAGCTCTTATAGAATATCCCACATAGTTCTTAACAGCCAGTGACAGCTCTTCTAGCTCAAGTTTCAAAGTCCTTCCACAGTCCTCCCCAAAACATGGTCAGGTTGTCACAGGAATATCCCATTTCTGGTACCAATTTGTCTTAGTCAGGGTTTCTATTCCTGCACAAACATCATGACCAAGAAGCAAGTTGGGGAGGAAAGGGTTTATTTGGCTTACTTCCACATTGCTGTTTATCACAAGGAAGTCAGGACTGGAACTCAAGCAAGTCAGGAAGCAGGAGCTGATGCAGAGGCCATGGAGGGATGTTCCTTACTGGCTTGCTTCTCCTAGCTTGCTCAGCCTGCTCTCTTATAGAACTCAAGACTTCCAGCCCAGAGATGGCACCACCCACAAGGGGCCCTACCCCCTTGATCACTAATTGAGAAAATGCCCCACAGCTGGATCTCATGGAGGCACTTCCCTAACTGAAACTCCCTTCTCTGTGATAACTGCAGACTGTGTCAAGTTGACACACAAAACTAGCCAGTACACCACCGAGATGGGATCTTTTTGTAGCCTGCCTCCCCAACACATGATCTTACACCTCTTCCCTAAGGGTTAGAATTCCACATGGAGATGTCACCACAGCTGTCACCACAGCTGGCTTTGGTCTGGATGTTTGACTTGGCTTTCTTCCTCTGCCTAGGACTCTGGCTCCTTCTGAACCCATCCTGTGCCTACTTGTCCATCTGGTCCAATGCTGAGGTCTTGCCTGGCATATACCCAGGCGAGCTTAGGAGCCCTTCCTGTCTCCCTGTTCCTCACCTCTATCCTCCATACTGGTTTTGTGCCGGTTTTCTCACTAGTCTGGAAACTGGACAGTTGGTTCTCTCATTGGTCACCAGAAGATCCCAAGAGCCCAGCAGGGGACTTGCATCCCAGTGTCTGCACAGTGTATGTTGTCAACCCCATTTCTGCCTAGAGTGCCCCAAAGTGATTAATCCCAGTGGGGAGGACACCAAGATATGATTCCCCACCCCCATCCCATCTGGATGTCTAAGCAACAAGACTGCTGCCTAATATTGTGGCCTAACATATGGCCACCTGGAGGGAGAGGGTAATGCATATTGCAACAATGTTGGGGTGATTGGATAGGCAGCTCTGCTAATCTTGCCTGGGTTCTTCCATGTCAGGGGGTCTGCCGAAAGGCTGATCTAGGGCACTTGCTTCTGGGACCTCTGAGAACCCTGGCTCTGCCTCATGCAGGGTTCATCCTTCCTCTGCAATTGGAGCTGTGCCTGTCCTCGTGGACAGCAGAGGATTAAAAGGGACCATCGGATGATGTGGTGCTTCTGCCTTGTGTGTGTGTATGTGGGGGGACCATTTCTGTTGCTGTGATTAACAAAATCAACTTAAAGAATTAGGAGGGTTTGTTTTGGCTCACAGTTCCCCAGGGGTGCTGCATGATGGAGAGGGCTAGCAGTAGGAGTCTAAAGCTATCCCCTCAGTGCATCCACCCGGAAGCAGAGAGAGAACTGGAAGTATGTCCAGGCTCCATAAACCTCAGAGCCTGTCTCTAGTGACTCACCTCCTAACCTTCCCAAACAGTGCCACCAGTGGAGTGGGGGGAGGGGTGGGGAAGGGGCCTGGGGGATGGGAACCCATGGGGGACATTTAACATTCAAACTATATCACTACTATCTAAAATGTTTGGTAAAATAGCTGAGGATTTAGCTCACTATTAGAGCACTTGGAGGCTCTGGGTTCAATGCCCAGCAGTGTATAAATTGGGCAGGGTGGTACAGCCTGTGATTCCAGAGTTTGGGAGGTAGAGACAAAAGGTCAGTGGTAGCACATGCTATGAGGTGAGTTCAAGGCCAATCTGGGCTACTTGAGACTCTGACGCACGTAGGCATGCATGCACGCAAGCATATGACATGCTATTAGAAAGTAAAGTCTTGGCCGGGCGGTGGTGGCACACGCCTTTAATCCCAGCACTTGGGAGGCAGAGGCAGGTGGATTTCTGAGTTCGAGGCCAGCCTGGTCTACAGAGTGAGTTCCAGGACAGCCAGGGCTGTACAGAGAAACCCTGTCTCGAAAAACCAAAAAGAAAAAAAAAAGAAACAGAAAGTAAAGTCTTGGGGTTGGGGATTTAGCTCAGTGGTAGAGTGCTTGCCTAGCAAGCACAAGGCCCTAGGTTCAGTCCTCAGCTCTGAAAAAAAAAAAAAAGAAAGAAAGAAAGAAAGAAAAGTCTTACTGTTCCCAAAGGGTTGCCCATCAACCAAAAAAAAAAAAAAAAAAAAAAAAAAAAGAAAAGAAAAGAAAAGAAAAAAAAAAACAGAGTTGACAGCTCAACCTTCCCTTTCCAGACTTAGAGGCAGTGGCTATTGGCGAAATCCACGAAAACGTTACTCTACACTGTGGCAGCGTGTCGGGACCCAGGGGTCCAGTGACCTGGTACCGGAATGACTCAGAGCTCGCCTTCCTGGTCTCCTCCAATTCCAGCCTCCCTCCGGCTGCGCCCCGTTTCTCTCTAGAGGATGCAGGTGCTCTGCGCATTCAAGCACTGAGACTGGAGGATGATGGCAACTACACCTGCCAGGAGGTTCTGAATGAGACCCACTGGTTCCCTGTGCAGCTTCAGGTGGCCAGTAAGTTGGACTGGTGGGGAAGGGCTTGGGGAGGGGGCAGCAAGAGCCTGTGGAAGAGGTCACTGTCAGGAGTGGGCTTTAGTGACAGATGATTTCAGTCTGGGTAAGTTGGAGGCCAGCCTGGGCTACACAGACCCTGTCTCAAAAAAAGAGGTGGGGAATGACAGCCAAGGTTGTCTGTCCTCAATACATGTACACACACATGCTCACACGCCTACCGACAAACACACAAGCGCCCCTGAAATCAAACGGGACCTGGTACTCCCAAAATACATCCGATGCATTCTCACTGTGTTTGGTGCAGTTGCTCCATGAAAACCGGAGGCAGATTTTCTCATCTGCAGCAGAGTACCCTGGATCTTCTGGATCTTACCTCTTCTTCCCCTCCCAGACGGTCCTGAGCCACAGAGGCCCCACACTCTGGAGCTTGCTCATCAGTGGCCATTGAGGACGACCATGGCTCTGATGGAGACTTGGTCTCATTTTGCTCATGGAGTGTGAGGACAAGTTGACAGGACCACATTCCTGGGAGGGCCTGGTGCTGCCTGTGGTCAGTAGTAAGTTCTCAGGGCTGTACACCTGGCTCTGGTCTTGGCCCGGTTGGCTGTTGTTTTCTCAGCGTTTGGTTTTATCATCTGAAGTTTTGCTGCATCCCATGGCTGATAAGGGAAACTGGTACAGTGAACTCGACCTTGGCCATGGGCCTGAGGTCTGCTGCTTACGCAGGTGACTGGATTCCCATGGAGAAAAAAGCATCCCAAGGTCCCAGCAGTCAGGGTGCATCCTGGTCTTTTCTTCTTCCCTTCCTCTCTGGTTTATCGGTCCCTCCTTTTTTTGGAAGTGGAAGGTCATGGTAGAGATAGAGAGGGTCTGTATGTAGATCAGACTGGCCTTGTATTCACAGAGATCTGCTTGCCTTTCTCTCCTGGGTGTTGGGATTAAAGGCATAGGCGGACTTCCCACACAGCCAGCTCTTCCTTTTATGAGACAAGGTCCTGCTATGTAGTCTCCGCTGGCTATAGTTGGCTATAGTTTACTAGTGTGTTTACCTGGCCATGACTTTTGATCTTTTATCCAAAAAAAAAAAAAAAAAAAAAAAAAAAAAAAATGGGAGAAAGAATATCCCATCGCTGTAGAGAGAGGTGGGGGACAGCCGTGAATTCAACGTCATCTTCGGCTACGTAGCAAATTTGAGGCCAGCTTGTGCAGCTTGAGACACCCATTTCAGAAAACCATAAAGCAAAGCGCAGTGACAGCAAAGTCCCTTGCAGCAGCAATCCTCCTGCCTCCCCAGGACTTGGGTCAGAGGCCCGAGTCCCCACTCCCAGTTTCCGTCAGGCCCTGGATTGTCTTTATCTTTTCATGTAAATGGCAGATGGCTCTCTTTCTTTAAGGAGAAAAGTTTGTGAGTGCTCCAACATGGCCTTGGGAGTTAAGGAGGAAAAATCCCAAACTGTGCCAGGCTACACAGGTTCTTATCTATGAATGACCTTGGTCATCCGAGAAGTGTGCCTGTGTCCAGCTGTGTCCACCAGGCTGGGTGGCTTGTCCTACTTCCTGCACCTGGGGAGTCAGGTTTCCTGTAGGCCAGGGTGGGAGGAATTTAGCCCACCTGGTGTGGGCACCATGGTAGGACGTCATCAGTCACTCCCACCTAATGAATATGTGGCCCTACTGTGTGGTGTCTGAGGGTGAGGTGGAGGCTGGGGTGTGTCTCAGTGTGTAAAGTGTTTTTCTCCAGTGCATGAAGTTCTGGGTTCATCTCCAGAACCACAGTAGAGCTAAGTGTGGTGGTGCATACTTGTCCTCCCAACATCCAGGAATTGGAGGGTAGGATTAGATTCCTTGGCTAGGGAAGTCATGGCCAGCCTGGGCTGCATATGAGACCCCCATCCTTTTTTTTTTTTTTTTTTAAGATTTAATTTTTTAAAGATTTATTTTTAATGTGCATTGATGTCTTACCTGCACTTAAGTTTGTGCCAGGGTGTCAGATCCTTTGGAAATGGAGTTAGAGACAGTTGTGAGCTGCCATGTGGGTGCAGGGACTTGAAGCTTGGTCCTCTGGAGGAGCAGATATTGCTTTTAACTACTGAGCCATCTCCCCAGCCTTGAGAGACCCCCCACCCTCTGAGTGTGTGTGTTTTCGGGTTTTGTTTGTTTGTTTGTTTGTTTGTTTTTCCTTTTTTGAGACAGGGTTTCTCTGTGTAGCCTTGGCTGTCCTGGAACTCACACTGTAGACCAGGCTGGCCTCAAACTCAGAGATCTGCCTGCCTCTGCCTCCCAAGTGCTGGGTTTAAAGGCGTGTGCCATCACCACCCAGCCAGACCTTGTCTTTAAAAAGTAAAAAAATAGGGCTGGTGAGATGGCTATTGACCGCTCTTCCAGAGGTCCTGAGTTCAATTCCCAGCAACCGCATGGTGGCTCACAACCATCTGTAATGAGATCCGATGCACTCTTCTGGTGTGTCTGAAGAGAGCTACAGTGTACTCATATATACATTAAATAAATAAAATAAATCTTTAAAAAAAAAAATAATGGGGCTGGAAAGGTGAATTGGCAGTTAAGAGCAGCAGCTGCTCTTGTAGAGGACTCAGGTTTGGCTCCCAGCCTTCCGTGGTGGCTCACAACCATCTATAACTGCAGTTCCAGGTGAGCAGATAATGTACTAGGCATGCTCATGGTGCACGTACATCCATGTGGGGAAAACACCATAGATGTAAAGTAAAAGCAAGCAGACATTGAAATAAGGCAAGATAGAGTAGGGCCACGGTTGCCATAGAATTTCGTTACTCTGTTCCTAAGTGGCTAGGAATCCTCTGGCCCATATTCTGGGCTTGGTAAGGGGTGACCCAGCTCGTCCACAGTAAGCTTAGAAAGAGGACGAGGATGGCTCCGGTGTTAACTAGTCCCGGAGCCTTGGTGTTTCTTGCAGTCTCTTCTTGGTGCTTTCTGCACATCTCTTAGGCTCTTGGGAGCTGAATAGTAGAGCCAAATGAGGATTCCAAGAATCAACCTGTGAAAAACCTGTCAGATCTCATGCTTCCTGGGCAAGGCTGAGCTTGGGTCCCGTTTTCTCAGGCAGTTGCTATGGTCACATTTGTCTGGACTGGTAAGAGGGCTGTGCAGAGGGAGGCTTGTATCTGCCAAAGCCCCTTGGCCAACAGCTAGGGCTGGGGGCTCGGGCATGCTCCTATGCTCCTATGCTCCTGTGTAGCTGTCTTCAGTGAATTTCTGGCGTTTCAGGGAAGATTCATGCTCCCTAAATTAAGCCTTTGTTAACTGAGCCCTGCTTGTTGGTGAGTGCCAACGTAGATTCATGGTGCAGGTTCCTGGAGAGAGTGGGGCAGTGGGCTCATGGAAGGGGGACCATTGGCTCCGTCAGAAGTTGAGGTACTTCTTGCTCAAAGTTTTATTAACTTGGGTTTGAGGTACACTTGGGTGCTTAGAAGAAGCAGAAGGGAGAGATTGGGCTGTGGATTTAGGTTTCATACCAGGGAGCCTAGAATGAAAGCTAGTTGACACACCAGGGAAAGTGGAATTTAAGGAGCTTTGAGTGTGGGGTCACGGATCCATAATCCCAGCTCCTGGGAGGAGGAAGCAGGAGGATCAGAAGTTCAAGGGCCGTCCTTGACTAGGATGCTAGTTTGGGGCCAGCCTGAGAAAACCAACACAACTAATAACAAAAGTATTAAGTAAGGGTTGAGTGTGGCTTAGTGGTGGACTGCTGCCTGGCCTTACTAGTCCCTGGCTTAACCCAAAGCCTCAAAGCTGAACAAAAGGCTCGAGCCTCAGCAGAGAGGTTCTCAGCTGGTGAAAATGATGTTTGCATTCTACAATCTGAAGTTTGTTGGACCTGAGCCTTTCAGACTGGGTTGGGGGGTCGGGGGGTTGTGTTCTGTCCTCCTGAGTGGAGTGAAAACCCACAGAGGGTCAAGAAGAGAGGCTCCATATAATGGAGACTCCGCCCAGGGCTTCCAGTGAGCCATGACCTTCAAGCAATGAACCATTCAGGAGGTTCTTTGGGGTCTCAATTTGATTTTTTTTTAGAATTCCTTTTAAATAGTATTTTAACCTGGTTTGGTGGTGCACACCTTTAATCACAGCGCTTGGGAGGCAGAGGCAGGAGGATGGCTGAGTCTGAAGCCAGCCTGGTCTGGGTAGTGAGTTCTGGGACAGCCAGGACTACACAAGGGTTGGAGTGGACTGCCATCTAGCCTCACCAAGTGAGACCCTGTATCAACACACACGGGATTGATTTTTATTTTATGTATATTCATGTATGCCACAAATACACGGATGTCTCTGGAGACTGGAGAGGGCTTCAGGTTGGTGGAGCTGGACTTATAGGCAGTTGTGAGCCTTCTGGCGTGAATGCTGGGAACAGAACCCAGGTCCTCTGCGAGAGCTGCAAACACCTTAAACTCCCAGCTATCTCTCCAGTTCTGACTTTTTATTTTAAAACAAACAAACAAACAATATATATATATATTTGTTTTATATATAATTTTATTTATAAAGAGTGTGTGCGTATGGTGCTCGTAGGGTGGTCAGAGGACAGCTTGTGGGAGTCATTTTCCTCCTTCCAGTTTGTGGGTGTCAAACTCAGGTTGTCAATCTTGTCTCTGTCTCCCTTGTTACTCCTCTCACTTCCCAGCGGTTCTCTTGTCTCTGTCTCCCTTGTTACTCCTCTCACTTCCCAGCGGTTCTCTTGTCTCTGTCTCCTGTGTTACTGTTTGGAGTGCTGGGAGACTCGCCCTACCACGTCTGACTATTACACAAATTCTGAGAATTGGACTTTGGTTTTGAGGCCTGTGTGGCTGGTATCTTTACCTGCTAAGCCATATCCCATCCTATTTTTTTTTCTTCTTTATAATCCTTCTGCCTGCCTCCTTTCCAAGGCTTCTCAGCAGCAAACTCCACTTCCTAGCTGCCTTCTGGAGGTTTGCACTGTCCAGGAGGGGCCACTAGGACATGGGAGACCCAAGCTATGTGACCTGAGTCACATTACCTTTGCCAACTCCGGCATTGGCTGCCAGTACCTCAGAACTCCAACTGAACCATGTTTAGCTGGCGGGATGCCAATAGAAGACACACCCTAGGACCTGTTGAGCCGCATACCTGACTGACTAGCCAGCTGAATGGGGCATTCAGGCACCTCCTAGGCTACCACTTAAGTCTCCCCCAAGACCCCTAGGGGCAGTACACAGTATAGTTGCCAAATATCCACCTGACAAAGATGACTTGGCCAGGTAAGTAAAACACATCTATATAATCCCAGCACTTGGGAGATTGAAGCCAGAGTATCCCAGCTTTGAGGCTAGCCTGTGCTACTTAGTGAGGCCTAGGGGAACAAGTCACTTTAATTGAAGGGCTACATAGGAAAATCTTTGCATCCCACAAACGACATTTTTCTTTCCCACTGACCTATTTCTGGACTAAATGCCACAGCGGTAGATGAATTCCTTTGTTAAAGCTTCGACCTTCCTGGGCTGTTTCTAAAAGAGAGCACTCTGAGGCAAGGGGGCCCAGGAGATCATGCTAATGTGAGCAGCATTGGGAATGCCAATTAGTGTCGTTTAATTGGCAAAGTAATGATGTAGATACATTTCTTTTCTTCCACTTCCTTTTTAAATACTTGTTTGTTTGTTTCTTTGTTTGTTTGTTTGCTTTTGAGCAGGATCTTGCTATGTAGCCCTGGCTGTACACTAAACTGGCCTCGAGTTGACAGAGATCCACCTGTCTTTCAAGTGCTGGGATGGAAGGACTCTCTCCTTCTTTTTCTGCTTCTATTCTTCTTCCTCCTCCTTCTCTTCTTCCTCCTCCTCCTCCTCTCTCTCCCCCTTCTCTTCTTCCCCTCCTCCTCTTCCTCCTTTCCTTCCTCCCTTCTCCCTCCTCATCCTTTCTCCTCTCCTCCTCCTCCTTCTCCTTTCCATCTTCCTCCCCTTCTTCCTCCCCTCCTCCTCTTCCTTATCTCCTCCTCTCCTCTCCCTCCTCATCCTTTCTCTTCCTCTCCCTCCTCCTTTCCCTCCTCTTCCTTCTCCCCTCCTCTCTCCCTCCTCATCCTCTTTTTCCTCCTCTCCAGCCTTTCCTCTCCCTCCTCTTCTCCTTCATCTTTCTTTTCCTCATCCTCTTCCTCCTCCTCTTCCCTCCTCCACTTTCTTTCCTTCTTCTCCTCCTCCTCCTCTCCCCCTTCCTTCTCTCCCTCCTCCCTCTTCCCACCCCCTCTGGTTTGTGGTGCTTGTCACTGAACCCAGTTCCTTGTGCCCACTAAACACACACCACACCTCTGAGATGTTTCTCCATCAGAGAGATGTGTTTCTTTTACCAAAGGGAACTTAGATCTTAGATGCACTGGATAATACAGCGCAGAGCATTTTGGGGGGTCAAAAAAGTTCAGGGCTGGATGGGGTGTAGCTCATTGGTAGGATGCTTTCTATGCAACGTGTATGAGGCCCTCTGTTTAATTCCCATCACTGAAAAAGACAAAAAGAAGTTCAGAAGCAAAGGTGAGCTAAGACGAGGTCCAGCCCTTTGTGGAGAGCTTTTGGCATACCAGGTACCATTCAGAGTGTTCCGTCATGTAAACTCACTTGGCACTTGAAGGTCTCCAGTGGCCCTTCTGGTGTATACTGTCATTACTCCTGTTTCACAGAGGGAGAAACTGAAGCTAAACAAGGATGAATAAGTCACCCTGAGCCACACAGCTGGCGTTCACAGGCCTGGAGTGATCATTTTCTGTCTTTCAGTGTGATGTGCAGGGGGAGGAGGGAGTTGTGAGCAGGTTGCCAGAACACCCTCAGGTTCACAGATAGTCCAGGACAACTCCCAGGAGCTGGGCTTGTCTAGTGAGTGTAGAGAAAGCAACCCTCCTGAGGGGAAAGTCCCTAGGCCAGCACACTCAGAAAGGCCTAAGCTCTCAGCGGGGTCTGGTCTGCCCTGGGAGAATTCCCGGATCTCTGAGGAAGGTGGATGTTCTGTAAGCATGTGCCGTGCAGGCTGAGACCCAGTGAGCCGTGAGAACAGGTTTGGGGCATGGCAGATATGGTTCTGAGATGATCTACGTTTAGGTCCTTCTGGGGCCTCCATGGGAGATCAGTCTCAGGCCCAAAGTGTTACTTCTTTTTCTATGTCTATGTGCTTTTCTCTCGGAAGGGACTTTTTAGAGGTAGGGGTGTTTTGTTTGTATGTACGTATGTGCAGTGTATGTGTGGGCGCACGCTCGCACCTGTGGAGGCTAGAAAAGGCTGTCAGATCCTTGGAAGTGGAGTTAAGGATGGTTGTGAGGCCCAGTGTGGGTGCTGGGAGTAGAACCTGGGTTGTCTGCAAGAGCAGCCAGTGCTCATAACCACTGAGCCATAACTTTAGCCCCTTGGCAAGTTTTATATGCACGTACATGTATATGTATGTATATATGTATATATAAAACTTATTTGTTTTTTATTTTATGTGTATAGGTGTTCTGTGTGGAGGTCAGAAGAGGGCATCAGATCCTCTGGAATTATAGTTACAGTTGTGAGCTACCATGTGGGAATCCAACACAGGTCCTTTGGAAGAGCAGCCAGTATTCTTAAGTGTTGAGCTGAGCTATGTTGCTAACCCCTGGGTTTTTTGTTTTTGGTTTTGTTTTTGGTTTTGTTTTTGGTTTGGTTTGGTTTTCTTGATACAAGGTCTCACTATGTAGCCCTGACTATCCTGGAACTCTCTTTGTAGACTAGGCTGGCTCACAGAGAACTGCCTGACTCTGCCCCATGCACCACCTTGCCTCGAAAGATTTATTTTGAAGTGTGTGTGTATGTGTGTATACATGTACATACCCATGTATTCAGATACCCAGAGGAGACTGTAGATGCCCTGGAGCTATGGCCAGTTGTGAGCCCCTGGACATGGGTCCTGGGTTCCTCGCTCTGGCCCTCTGAAAGACTAGCAAGCACTTTTAACCTCAGAGATATTTCCAAGTCCATGCAGCATTTTGGTGCCAGCTCTTGGGAAATGGCAGCAGGAGGCCTGGAAGTTCTTTGGGCTTTAGCTGGGGATCAGCTCAGTTGCTACAATGTTCACCTACCATCCTGAAGCCTTACACAGCACCATGCAAACCAGGCACAAACCACAGGCCTGTGACCAGAGCACTTGGAATGTGGTAGCATGGGCTTCAGAAGCTTAGGGTCATCCCCAGCTACATTTGAGGCCAGCCTGGGCTACACAAGATCCTATCATACATGTGTACACACACACACGCACACACACACACACACACACACACACACACACACACACACACACACAAAGTAGAAAGTATTCCCCCCCCCCAAGATTCTTTTTTCTTTTATGTTTATGAGTACGCTGTCGCTGTCTTCAGACACACGAAAGAGGGCATCAGATCCCTTTACTGATGGTTGTGAGCCACCATGTGGTTGCTGGGAACTGAACTCAGGTCCTCTGGAAGAGCAGTCAGTGCTCTTAACTGCTGAGCATCTGTCCAGTCTGGAAAGTTGTGTTTTGTTTTTTTTTAAAGGGAGTGCTAGCCTATCTTCAGCCAATTTCATTTAACTGTCCAAGATCAAGTAAGCAGAGGTCCTCAGAACCGGCACAGCCTTGGCACACGGAGAATGTCCATAGACTGTTTTTGTCTGGTTCCCTTAGCCCCACCGTGTCCACTCCTCCCCATCCTTGCTCCCCTGTCATTCGCAGGTGGCCCTACCCACATTGAGGTTAACATCTCAACCACTGGCACCCTCCCCAATGGCACCCTGTACGCAGCCAGGGGCTCCCAGGTGGACTTCAATTGCTGCAGCTCTGCGCAGCCTCCGCCCGAGGTGGAGTGGTGGATCCAGACCCACGGCATGCCGGAGTCCTTCGGAAAGAACCTGTCGACCAACAGCTTCACTCTAATGCTGATGTCCCAGAACCTCCAAGGGAACTACACCTGTTCAGCCACCAATGTGCTCAGCAGGAGACAGCGAAAGGTGACCACCGAGCTCCTGGTCTACTGTGCGTAAGCAGCACGCCCCTCCTAAACTGCATCTGTGCATCTTCCTCTCTCCCTTTGAGCTTAACACTGCTTGCTTCTGCCTCACACAGTTGCCTCTACTCCGTGGCCCTGCAGTACGTTTTAGTGCCCTCTTGCTTTTCAGGGCTGTGTAATACTCTATTACATGCCCGTGCCTAGATCCTAACATGCTTCATTGCCTTCTTCTACATATGTGTACATATGTGGACTGTCAGGCGAGGGTTATCCTTTCTAGAGCATGTTTTATCTAGAATGTAGCAGAGCCCTCTAAGTTGTAGAAGGAAACTAATACAGAACTTTTATACATTTAATAATTTTATATTATTTATATAATTTATAAAATGATAAATTTATAGTTTAATAATGTAATAATTTTTATTACTTTATAATTTTATACATGTAAATACATTTAACTTTGGGAAAGTAAAAACCTTTCAAGGTATACAAAAACTGGTCATGGTGGCTTATCCCTGTAGTTCTAGCTCTTGGAAAGCTGAGGTAGGAGGACCATCATGAGTCTTAGGCCAGTTTTTGTTATGAAGTGACCATCACAGAAAAAAAAAGGGGGATTGGGGGTGGGTGTGAAGGCAGCTATTGGTAAAGTGTTTGCCCCACAAGCGTGAGAAACATACTTCCATACCTAGCACCCGTGTTAAAAACAGGGCCTGGCAACCTGTATCTGCACCCTTAATACAGGACGCAAAGGCAGGGACAACTGGGGCTCACTGGCCGGCCAGCCTAGCCTACTGGGCGAGTTCCAGGCCAGTGAGGCCCTGTCTCAAAGAATAAGGGGGAAGATCCCTGAGAAACAGCATCCAAGGTTGATCCCTAGCCTCACATGCGCCTAAACACACATGGACACACACCACACACAAAGGCACAACTTTTTGGTGTTCAGTACCTTGCTGGTGGTGTTTAATCATTTGTACCTCGCAGCTTTTTGGTACCCTAATCAATGGCCCAACACTTTTCTGGAAAGGAAAAGTGGCTTTGGCCTCACAGTTGTAAAGGTTTCCATCTGTGACTGGTTGGCCTTGTTGCTTTGGGCCAGTGGCTAAATAGCATGTCATGACCTGAGCACATGGCAAAGGGACCCATTCCCTTTACAGCTGGATACAAGAGAGGGGGACAGGAAGAGGAAGTGGCCAGGGTCCCCCAACCCCCTTTGATGACCCAAAACCCCTCACTAACATCCCACCTCTTATGGTTTCTACTACCTAACAGCAGTTCCAGACTGGGGATGTAAGACCCCAGAGCTAATTGAAGATGAGCTGCCTCATCCATAGGAAGCCTCAGCCCCATTGGGTAGCTGCTCCACGCTCTGCTCATGGGTTTGCGTATTCTGGAAATTTCTTTCCTTTTGTCATATTTATTTTATTTTTTTAAAAGATTTATTTATTATTATATGTAAGTACACTGTAGCTGTCTTCAGACACTCCAGAAGAGGGTGTCAGATCTTGTTATGGATGGTTGTGAGCCACCATGTGGTTGCTGGGATTTGAACTCAGGACCTTCAGAAGAACAGTCGGTGCTCCTAACCGCTTGAGCCATCTCTCCAGCCCACAGTTTTTTATTTTTTTGTGTGTGTTTATGAGGGCACGTGTGTGCTATGTAGAAGTCAGAGGTACTCTAGAGATCAAACTCAGCTGGTCAGGCTTAGCCACAAGCACCTTTGCCTGCTGAGCCATCTCACCAGCCCCTCTGTCTGCTGACTCTCCTGGTTTTTATTTTTTGTTTGTTTGTTTTTTGAGTTTGCCTGCCTGTATGTAATTGCACTGTGTGTAATTGCACTGCTGCTCAGGAGGGCCAGAAGAGGGCTCTAGATCCCCTGAAACTAGAATTACTGATGGTTGTCAGCTGCCATGTGGGTGCTGGGAATCGAACCCTGGTCCTCCGCAAGAGCAGCCTGTGTTCTGAACTACTGAGCCATCTCTCTAGCTCACTGTGTTCTTATTTCCGAAGCCTTTTGGTCCTAGTTTAATTCTTTGTAGTTGTTGCTTTGTCTTTTTGAGACAGGGTTTCTCCATGCAACCCCGGCTGTCCTGGAACTCGCTCTGTAGCCCAGGCTGGCCTCGAACTCAGAAATCTGCCTGCCTCTGCCTCCCAAGTGCTGGGATTAAAGGCATGCACCACCACTGCCAGTCTCAGGGTTTTTTAAAAATTAATTTTGTAAGTGTATGATATGCAGGTGGATGGAGGTCAGTGGCTAACTTTCGGGAGTTGGTTCTCTGCTTCCAGTGTGGGCTGCAGGCATGAGAGTTAGCTGGTGAGCCTCGCATGGAGAACGTTGTTAACTCACTGAACCATCTCACACTCTCTGCTGTCCTCTTCCTCCTTTCCCTCCTCCTCCTCAACAGTGTCTCTGGGGCTAGCGAGATGGCCCAGCGGGTAAGAGCACTGACTGCTCTTCTGAAGGTCCTGAGTTCGGATCCCAGCAACCACATGATGGCTCACAACCACCCGTAATGAGATCTGACGCCCTCTTCTGGTGCGTCTGAAGACAGCTGCAGTGAATTACACAGGAGTGAGCGGGGGCCCTCCTTAGATCAATTCCCAGCAGCCACAGGATGGCTCACGGCCATCTGTACAGCTACAGTGTACTCATGCAAATAAAATAAATAGAAAAAAACCCACCACCACCACCAACAAAAAAAAAAACAGTGTCTCTGTATCCCAGGGTTTCCTTGAACCAGATAAGTAGCCAGAGCGCCTAATCCTCCTGCCTCTGCCTCCCCAATGTACAAACAAGTTCCACCACAACCATTTTGTGGGATGCTGGGGATTGAACCCATGGCATTGTGTGTGTTAGGCAAAGCATGTACTATTTTGAGCTACCCACCCCCAGCCTGATGGGGGGGGTGCTTTCTGAAGGTAGATTAGGTGGACCTTATGGCTCTCTGAGACTCTGGTTCTGTAGCGCATACACAGAGATACAGGACACACACACACATATACAGGCAGGTAGACACACAGTTATACAGGCAAGCAGACACAGATACACACACAGACATACACATACAGACATAGACACAGATAGATACACAGACAGACACAGACAGACAGACATATACATATATAGACACAGACACACATACAGACATACAGACACACAGAAACATCCCCCTACATACCCCACACACCTATAGACAGACACACTCAGACAGACAGAACATCCACACACACACACACACACACACACACACACACACACACACACACCCTGCTGTCTGACTCAGAGTCTGCGATGAACCACACCCTCCTCCACTCTTTTGCAGGGCCCCCTTCATCAGCTCCTCAGTGCTCGGTGGAGGAGTCTTCAGAATCGGCTACCCTGGAACTCACCTGTAACTGGGATGGGGGGTACCCTGACCCGACCTTCCTGTGGACTGAGGAACCTGGAGGAATGATCCTGGGGAATTCAAAGCTGCAAACACTGAGCCCGTCACAGCTGTTAGAGGGCAAGAAGTTCAAATGTGTTGGGAACCACATACTGGGACCTGAGTCTGGAGCCAGCTGCGTGGTACAGATCTGTGAGTCTGGCTTGCTTTGTCCAAGGGTTGGGGTTCACCTGCCTGCCTTTCTTCTCAAAGAACTGTTTGATGGTAGTCCTGGGAGAGAAAGTCAGTGTTAGAGTACCCAGAATTCCTCCTGCTTGTCCTTATGCTTCACGGCTATTGCCTTCGATGTTCAAAGATGCCCAGCTCAGGTTCTTTATCTCAGCAGACACTGGCTGTGTGCCTGTGCCCTCAGTTTCAGTCACGCAGCCTGGCATGCCGATCAGGACAGATAGGACGCCTCTGTTCGTCCTCTTTATTATGTAACAGAAGATTCCTCCCCACCAAACTCAATAGCTTAAACATCTGTTGCCTGAGGATTTCAGGTGGGGTGCGATTGTGTGTCTCTTTGACAGAATGTAAAGTGTTGGGGGGTGGGATCTCATCCAGAAGACTTGGACGTTCAGGTGCTGAAATCACGGGTAGTGAGCTGTTTCCTTCCCACATGGTAAAGACCTGTGTGAGGCTGCCAGAGTGTCCTCCTGTGGATCCACCCTCCCAGTTTGGTGATCCACTTTCCTGACAGCCAGTGATACAAGAAGGGGTGAGCCAGGCAGAAGAAGTGACCCTTTGTAGAATCGAGTCTCAGGAGTCAAGTGGTCTGTCTTGTTGGTTTTGTGCCAGAGATGAGACCCTAGCTCTCATACAACACATAGTAGGGAGGCTGTCCCCCCACTGACCTCCCCTAGCCCAAGATCCTGTCTCTTGAGAGATAAAGAGGAAATTAGGGCTGAGGGCAGAGCATGACTTGCTCACTCACAGCAAGGCCACAGATTTTATGCCCGAGTTCAACTGTACCCCCACAAAAGGGGGCGGGGCTTACTAGATTGCCAGGTTGGTTCTGAGTTCCTGGGTTCAAGTGACCCTTTAGCCTCAGCCTCCAAAATAGTGAGACCACAGACAAAGAGCCACTGTGGTCCACTGCAGCCATCTCAAAGTGGCCTGCGGGTCAGTTTGTTGAAGAATTCGTGAAGGGCCACCCTGGCAGCCCATCACATGAAGGCCCTCACACCCATGCTCACTTTGGGATCTCCACAGGCCCCATATCTTCTGGAGCCTTTTTCCTATCCTTGCCCACTACTTCTGCTCAGATAAACTCTTGAATGGATATGTGCCGTGATGGTCAAGTGCGTGTGACAGTTTGTGTATGTGGCTTGTTATACCTGTATGTCTGTGTACCACATGAGTGCCCAGTGCCCTTGGAATCCAGAAGAGGGCCTTGGATCCCCTGGAAGAAGAGTTAGAGATGGTTGTAAGTTGCCATGTGGGTGCTGGGAGCTGAACCCAGGTCCTGTTCGGGAATATAAGTGCCCTTGTCTTCGTTAGGGTTTCTATTGCTGTGGTGAAACACCATGACCAAAGCCAAGGGCTTATTTGGCTTACACTTCCATATCACTGTCATGGAAGTAACTCAGGACAGGAACTCAACCAGGGCAGGAACCTGGAGGCAGGAGCTGATGCAGAGGCCATGGAGGGGTGCTGCTTACTGGCTTACTTCCCATGGCTTGCTCAGCCTGCTTACTTATAGAACCCAGGACCACCAGCCCAAGGATGGCACCACTCACAGTGGGCGGGGCCCTCTGCCATGTCAATCACTAATTAAGAAAATGCTCTACAGACTTGCATAGCATGCAGCCCCATCTTATTGAGGCATTTTCTCAATCGAGGCTCCCACTTTCCTGGGACTCCAGCTTGTGTCAGAGTCCACGTAGAATTAGCCAGGATAGCTCTTAACTGTTATCAGTCATCTCTTCAGCTCCGTGGGTGATGAAGAGTGAGCATACCCTGCTTGTCAGATCTAGTCACGAGTGTGACCTCTGTTTCAGGGCTAGGGATAATTCCCCAGCGGGGCTCATTTAAGGAAAAAGCAGCCATTTCTGAAGCTCTGGTTTGAGAGTCCCAAAATATCAGCATACCTATGAATGAGGCTTGCCACTGGCTTCAGGACCCAGGAGATCTGGGTTCCCCACAGAGAGGGAGGGAAGGCCATCCCACTCTGAGGAAGGATATCTTTCCTGGGTGTCCCAAGCAGCCTCAGGCTTAGGCAGTTCTCCTCTATTGACCTTTTCCCCAAACTTGGAGGCTCTACCTACCCTTTTGACCCCCTTCCCTCCTCCTCTCCCCTTCCATCTTCCCCCTCTCTTCTCAGAGTGCCAGGTCTGACACCCTAGCTTCTCCTTTGAGACCATAGTTGAGAGCATTGTCCCATTTTACCAGGCAGGATCCCAGAGAGTCACAGTGTGGAAAACCCTTCCAGGCAACTTCCTAGCCTGGTGGTTCTCAACCTGTGAGTCTAGATCCTTCTGTGGGTCACATATCCTGCATATCAGATGTTTATGTTATGATTCATAACTAGGAAAAAATGTAGGTATGAGGTAGCAATGAAAGTAATTTTACGGTTAGGGGTGACCACAACATGAGGAATGGTATTAAACATCCATGCATTAGGAAGGTTGAGACCCGCTGTCCTAGCCCATCCCGGAAGAGTATGTCTTAGAGAGAGCTCCT
The DNA here is from genome assembly GCA_019843815.1 of Montemys delectorum. NCBI lineage: Eukaryota > Metazoa > Chordata > Mammalia > Rodentia > Muridae > Montemys > Montemys delectorum. Next base: position 33,989 of record JADRCD010191627.1, on the reverse strand, counting down.
CATGCCAAGGACAAATGGATCACTTCGGGCCCTCGGTGCCTCTCTCATCTGACTCAAGTCAGACGACTCCACAGTGTTCTGGTTCTGTGGCTTTTCTTGGGAAGACGAAAACAAGCATGTCTTCATCCTGGCTAGGGCCCTGGTAAGATCCGATCCATCTGAGTCCAGCTTTGGTGATCCACTGAGCTTACTGGGGCTTCTTGCAGGAAAATGAGGGGTCTCTCAGGGGAGCACAGCGTGGTGACCCAAGTACAGAGACCCCATGCTGCTGTGACCATCTGACTTTTTGATCTCCCCTCCTTCCTCATGATAGGAGTATTCAGAGGAAAAAACTGTGCTGCAGGAGGCCACAGCACGGCATTGTAAATTATCCGGGGCAGCTCTGTGGTAGAAGGAATAGTGCTCCACTGTAGGAGGGTAGGTCCTGGTTCCTAGAGCCTGTGTACCTTATTATGGATTATCAGTGGTCCCAGTGTCATCCTGTGCATCCTTATAAGAGAGGGGTGGGAGGTCAGAATCAGCGGGTAATAGGATCACAGAAAGAAGATATTAAAGGGATGTGAGGTAGGGCATGGAGCCAAGGATCACAGAAGATGTAGGGCATGATTGCACATGCCTGTAATCCCACTACTTGTGAGGCAGAGGCAGATAGTGAGTTCCAGGCTAGCCTGTTCTACATGGTTAAATTTCAGGCTAGCCTAGACTACAAAGTGATATCCCTGTCTCAAACTAAACAAAAGATAAAACCAAGAAAGAGAAAAAGAGGGGCCAAAGAGATGGCTCATGAAGGACCAAAGCCCATTGTAAGGTTTCAGTTTCCAGGTCCCTTGTAAAGCTAGTTCCAGAGAGATCTCATGCCTCTGACCTTTGAGGGCACCCATACGGGTGCCTATCCATCCCCCACCCCCATGTTTACTACATACATGTAATTAAAAATAAAAATACATACACAAAAAGAGGAAGGAAATCTGAGTGTGGAGGCAAGGAGGCTCAGGAGTTCAAGGCCAGCCTCAGCTACATAGCAAGTTCAAAGGACAGCCTGAGCTACACGAAACCTGCCTCAAAAAAAGAAAAACAGAAGGAACCACCTATAAGGTGTGGTCTCCCTGGAGCATGCAAAAGGAGCCAGCTTTGTTAGCACCCTGACTTTCAGCCCCATAAGATCACAGAACTTACGTCATAGAACTGTCATGTTCACAGTCCTAGAACATGCCTTTAAGCCATTGGTCCTTGTTGGCCTGTGTGTCAGTGTTTAACATGGTCAGCCTACTTGCATTACTTTATGTCTGTGTGTGTGTGTGTGTGTGTGTGTGTGCATGTGCGTGTGTGTATGTGTGTCCACATGTCATAGTGCAAGCATAGAGTCAGAGGATAACTTTTCTGGTGTAACTTCTCTCTTGACACGTGGGTCTCAGGGATCCAGCTCAGGACCTCAGACTTGGCCACAAGCCCTTTTACTCACTGAGCCCTCTCACTGACCTGTGTGCTCTTACATAGATGTGTAACAGGCTAGGTGACAGGGCCTGGTGCTTGGGTCACAGGATCCATAGTCACTGGCCTATTTAGTTTCACCCAGAAGTGTAATAGTGTCACACGGAAAGTCTCCCGTCCTGGTTGTTTTCTTAGTCCTAGGAAAAGTGGGACAGGAGGTCACCCTGTGCCCTACCTGAGCAACTCACTTGGCTTCCCTTTGTGACTCAGTTTCCTTCTCTGCAAAATGGGAATAATGTCAAGGTACTTTTGAGAGTGAGTTGGCCTCATTTGCATGTAGTTAGGTCCTGTGCACAGTAAGTACTTGATAGACATTAAACTTTATTCCGGAGGACCTGCATCTGTGGGAATTACAAGCATTGGGTTTTGTTTGTTTGTTTGTTTGTTTGTTTGTTTTTTGTTTTGTTTTGCTGGGAAAGGATAGGCCCTGGCTTGACTCTTCCTGAAACATTTGTCTCTGTCTCCCCTCTTTTGACCACCAGCAAGCCCCTTACTGGCATCCCAGCCCATGAAAACTTGCTTCGTGGGGGGCAACGTGACACTCACTTGTCAAGTGAAGGGAGCCAACCCACCTGCAAGGATCCAGTGGCTGAGGAACCTCACGCAGCCAGAGACAGCTATCCAGCCCAGCAGCCACTATGTCATTACCCAGCAGGGCCAAAGCTCCTCTCTCACCATCCATAATTGCTCCCAGGACCTGGATGGAGGCTTTTACTTCTGCCGGGCCAAGAACCCCGTTGGTGTGAGGGTGGTAGACTTCTGGCTGAGTGTGAAAGGTGGGTGCTCAGGGAGGCCCCAAAGGTTAAGAACCTTTAGAGCACCTGGCACCATCAGGGGGGTGGCTTTGGGGCTTCCCTTTGTGGGCCATGGTCAACTGAAGATGGTGTATCATTTGCCTGTGGTTTGACGGGGTGCCTGAGAAAATTAGTGTCTAATCCTGGGAGCACTGATGTATGCCCAGGACATAAAAAATTACACGTTTTACTTATCAAAGGATATGTACTAGAACACATATGTACATGCATGCATATATGCTGACACAAGTGTAGTGAAATTAGTGAATTATAACAAGAAAGTTCTCTGCTGTCTCACAACGAATATAGTACTCCCTATGGGGGTCAGGGAAAAAATTTTTATATCTTGACAGTTGTTTTTAAAAGATTAATTTATTATTTTAAATAAGTACACTGTAGCTGTCTTCTGACACACCAGAAGAGGGCATCAGATCTCATTACAGGTGGTTGTGAGTCACCATATGGTTGCTGGGATTTGAACTCAGGACCTTCGGAAGAGCGGTTGGTACTCTTACCTGCTGAGCCATCTCGCCAGCCCATCTTGACAGTTTTTAAGACATAAGAACTCTAGATTACATCTTTCTCACCTCATAAACTGGGCATGGTGGCACCAGCCTCCAGTCCTAGCACTCAGGAGGGGGAGGTCAGCTCTGCTACATAGAGAGAGTTTGTGAAGGTGGCAGATACCTATAATTCTGAGCTACTGGGGATGTCAACTATAAACTCAGTCAGCTCTGAATGATGTCGAAGATGCTCTGTGCCCTGCAGTGTGAAATACCCCAAATTTAATTCACTTTACTTATTTGTTAAGGTCATCTCAGCCCTATAGAGAGTTTGAGAGCAGTCTAGGCTGCAGACCCTATCTGCAAACAAGAAAGGAGGAGTGAGGAGCTGGAAGGAGGGAGGGAGGGAGGGAGGGAGGGAAGGAGGGGCAGTTTCGTTACACCAGAGCTGCTGCTTAAACATTTCTCGAGGCCGGGTGGTGGCGCACGCCTTTAATCCCAGTACTTGGGAGACAGAGGCAGCTGGATCTCTGAGTTCGAGGCCAGCCCGGTCTACAGAGTTGAGTTTCAGTTTCAGGACATCCAGGGTTATACAGAGGAACCCTGTCTCAGAAAACAAAACAAAACAAAAAAAAAAAAAAAAAAAAAAAACATTTCTCATTTTTTTCAGGGCCCCAGGTGTGAAAATATATAAAACTTTTTTGTTTGTTTGTTTGTTTTATTGTTTTGTTTTGAGACAGGGTTTCTCTGTGTAGCCCTGGCTGTCCTGGAACTCACTCTGTAGACCAGGCTGGCCTTGAACTCAGAAATCCACCTGCCTCTGCTTCTCAAGTGCTGGGATTAAAGGCATGCGCCACCACTGCCCTGCTTTACATAAAACTTAAGGTACACAAATCAGACGTTTATTGGTGATAAATAATAACGCAATTTTTTTTTCTTTTGGAAAACATTTTTGGGATATACATACACTTTGACTATTCTTTAAATATGAAAGCAAATCGGCCTACTAATGAGATAGACACATGTTTACTTTTACACAGAGAATTAAATTGTGGCCTGGCAAGATGGATCTGTGAGTAGTTGCCAGGTCTGACTGCCTGAGTTGGATCTCTGGGACCCACGTGGTAGAAGGAGAGATCCGACCACCTCACAGTGTCCTCTAACCCAAATGCACATGCTATAACATGCATGCACAAACACGTGAGCGCAAACACAACCACATGCAATGGAGAGAATTAAATTGGAGGAGTGTTTTCTACTGCAGGCCACAGAGTGTCTTCGATGTTGTGCAGTGTTGACTGGTATTTTGATTTTGATTTTTTTTTTTTTTTTTTTTGTAGTCAGTGTTGTTAGAGTACTTGGAATTACAGGTGTCTGGCTTTCTTCTGTTTCTTCTAACAGTTTAACATTTTCCACTACGGTTAAGGATTTAATTCAGATTTGGTTTTTGTGGTGGTCTGTGGTTAGATCAGTTTCTTTCCTTCCTTTTGCCCCTCCCCTGTTGCCTAAGTTTGAGCCAGCTCCATCTCCCCTGCTTCCTTTGTTCTCTCTTGTGACAATATCAAGCTCTCTCCTGCCCCGTTTCCATTTGAGACAGGGTCTTGATGTGTATATAGCTCTGGTCAGGCTGGAACTTCCTTTATGGACCAGGCTGGCCTTGAACTTGTGATCCTTCTGCCTCAGGTTTGTGTCACCACTCAAGATACCATATATTTTTCTATATATGACCGATACCTAAATTTTCTGTTCTGTCGAGGCAGTGGTGGTGCACACCTTTGATCCTCACCCTCCAGAGGCAGAGTTGGGCAGATCTCTGTGAGTTCAGGCTAACTTTATTTCAGGACAGCCAGAGCAACACAGAGAAACTTGTCTCGAAAAACCTAAATAAATAGCTCTGTCCTGTGCAGCTCTGTGTACCAGGCACTGTCTGTGGGGATCCATGGAGCTCTGGCCTGGCCTGAGTCGCCAAAGAGTTGCAGCTTCGAAAGTCTCAGGAGAGAAAAGGCAGAGGCTTTCTGTTGGCTCAGACTGAGAAGTTATGGATGCCTCATCTGCATGTGGAAGGACTTCAGGTGTGGTCCCTATGGGACTGATTGTCACAGTCCTCTCAGTGGGATGTTCCAGGACAGGAACCTGATCGGGAGTAGATTTAAACACCTACTGTTCTCAATCATGAGAATTGTTAGGTGCCTTAGTTAGGGTTTTACTGCTGTGAACAGACACCATGACCAAGGCAAGTCTTTTAAGGACAACATTTAATTGGAGCTGGCTTACAGGTTCAGAGGTTCAGTCCATTATCATCAAGGTGGGAACATGGCAGCCTCCAAGCAGGCATGGTGTAAGTGGAGCTGAGAGTTCTACATCTTCAGCTGAAGGCTGCCAGCAGAATACTTGCTTCCAGGCAGCTAGGACTAGGGCATTAAAAGCCCACAGTGACACACCTACTCCAACAAGACCACACCTACTCTAACAAAGCCACATCTATTCCAACAAGACCACACCTCCAAATAGTGCTACTCTCTGGGCCAAGCATCTTCAAACCATCACACTGGGGTTCCTGAATTCACTCGACCTTACCTGGTTTTCTGTCTGGTGGCACAGTCCACTGCCCCACAGTCCTGGACCATTGATCACCATGTTCACTGTGGTACCAATTTCCACTTTCACTGGGGCCTTGGATCACACAGAGTTACTCAGTTCTGCAGTGTATATAGATGTTACATGCTTCGTCTGACTCTATGAATTCTATCTGTCTGAGGTTGATCTTAGAGAGGTTCTGTGGACATGAAACCATGATGAGACAAGAAAAAGATGGCGGGCAGTGGTGGCACACACCTTTAGTCCCAGCACTTGGGAGGCAGAGGCAGGCGGATTTCTGAGTTTGAGGCCAGCCTGGTCTACAAAGTGAGTTCCAGGCCAGTCAGGGCTACACAGAGAAACCATTTAAAAAAAAAAAAAAAAGAAAAAGATGGATTTGGGCTAAAGAGGGGAGGTTTTGGGCAACCATCCAAAAGGGCTCATGATGTGATCTCTTCACAGAACCTCTGAACATTGGGGGCATTGTGGGCACTGTGGTGAGCCTCCTCCTGCTGGGACTGGCCATTGTTTCAGGCCTCATGCTGTATTACAGCCCTGCTTTCTGCTGGAAGGGTAAGATCCCGTTGAGTTCCGTGCTTCTTTTTCAAGCTTAAAAAAAAAAAAAGAAGAAGAAGAAGAAAGCTGTGGGCGGGGCTGGAGAGATGGCAAAGCAGTTAAAAGCATTGGCTACTCTCAGAGAGCATCAGGGTTTGACTCCCCGCATCCACATGGTGGCTCTCAACTGTCTGTAACCTCAGTTCCAGGGGATCCCAGCCCGTCGTTTGGTGTCCTTGAACACTGGGTATGCATGTGGTACACAGACCTACCTGCAGGCAGAATTTAAAAAGCCATGGGTGGGAAGAAAACGCTCTGTCCAGCTTCCACCTAGTACCCCATCCTCTAAAGCTTCATTGCAACACTATGCTTGATAATGAGGTCCTTAAGTACGTCCCCAAGCAGTTAGAATGTTTCTTAGATGGTCATGCTTTGTCAGCGTTAGTTTTCCTTTTTAATAGTTAGTCATGCCTTTATAATTTGCTCTGTACGTGTATGTGTTGTGTGCACAGCACTGTGTGGTTGTGTGTGCCCGTGTATGACCATGCAGAGGTTAGAACACGACCTTGGTTGTCTTCCTCTCTTCCTCTGCTTTACTGGATCTGGACAGGGATGCTTTCCTCCTTAGCTGGGCTGGCTGGCTGGCTAGCAATGGCCTAGGCTCCACAGGTCTCACACCCCTAATGATGGAGTCTCGGGTACATAGAGCTATGTCTGGCTTCTTAGGCATTTGATTTTGATCTCAGGGGCTTAGGCTATTGAGTTATTTCCTCAGCCATTGGTGGTTTGATTGAAAAGTTGTGAAACTGAACTAGTGTATCCGGTGCTTACTTCTCTCTTCTATTTCTTTCTTTCAGCAGGGAGCACATTCAGGTGAGTGTTTCGGGATTCTAATCCAAAGACTTTTCCCATCACTCCTTGTCATTGCTGTTCTTATTCCTGATGGGATCAAACTTGTGCCTGATCTTGGGCTAGGAGCTTCCTGAGGCTTTGTGGGAAAACCTCCATCTTGATGATGTCATGGGTGGGAATGGCATATGTGTTTCACAGAGGAGCTAGAGACCCAGTGGAGTGATTTCTGCAGGTGAGTTGAGGCAGGTGGTAGGGTCTGTCCTCTGACCCAGGTCTGATGGATTCCAGAATCCTGTGACTCTTTATAATGGGAACCTCCAGGAGGGGCACACTGAAACCCATGGGCTCTGAATACACTGGAGTCAGGTCATTTTCTAAGAGTTAAAAGGAGGTCCAAGTCCCTAGAGCGCTTTGGAAGACAAGTCTAAGCATGCCCCACCCCCACAGGAAAATTCAGCAAGGGAAAAAGTAAACAAGTGGAATTTGTATATTTTATTTCCCCAAGGTGATCCTGGACAGTAGAGAGAATTCTTCTTTATGATCCACGAACAATTAGTTCCTTATTCTATCATTTTTCCCAATGGGATCTTAACTGTTCTAGAACCTTCTTTCCTGGGAAACCATTTTGCCATTCTTGTGAAGGGCCATTGTCCAGGCAAATTTGTCATTCCCAGGCTTATTATTCACAGGTGATACCAATGAGGCCTTGTGGGAAGTGGCTAGGAACCATGGCCCTATGCCCCAGTTGCTGATCCCAAGTCTTTTGTACAGGATATCGTTTGGTTTGGTTTCAGATCCAGGGTCAAGGGACTGAGGTGAATATTTTATATATTAAAGCAAAGCAGACCTGGCCTCCAGGCTCTCCCCGCATCCCTCAGTCCCTACCTGGCATACCCTGCCCCCAACACTGAACTTTCCAGCCCAGGGGCTGGGCTGCTCTTCCCCCAGAGGCTCTTCCCTATATAATCCTGGCATTTTCGGTCTTTTTCTCCCCTCCCCTCCCCTCCCCTCCCCTCCCCTCCCCTCTTCTCTTCTCTTCTCTTCTCTTCTCTTCTCTTCTCTTCTCTTCTCTTCTCTCTTGGTGTGCCCTCCCTTTCTCTTTCTCTTCCCCCAATCCTCCAGTGACAACTGCCCTGGCCTTAATCCTTGGGGCCAGTGAACTCGCCCACTAGAGAACAGCTTCTCAAATAAACCTGCCTTAATTTAGTATAATGTGGCTTGGATTGGCTCATTTCCTGGGCAGTGGAGAAATAGCCTACCAGGTATTCTCAATCCTCTGGGCCTTCATCCCTCCACCGTTTCACAGAGTGGTACGAGGAGGGTGAATTGTGAAGGTGCTCCTGGGCCCTGTAGTCAGCTGGAAATACATCATTCCTTCCTTGAGCCTGTGGCTGGGCAAGGCAGGCTGCAGCTGTGGAAAGGCAAGAGCAGTTCCACGCCAGGATGATGGGCACAGGGTCCTCCTGCAGTTTGAGGAAGAGAAGACCTTACCGGAGGATCGAGAGAGATCTGTAGGACTGAGACAGAAATAAGGCCATTTGAGGAAAGAACTTGGTATTCGTTTTATTTTTCTGGGGTTGGTTGGTTGGTTGGTTGGTTGGTTGGTTTGTTGAGACTGGTTCTTAGGTATTCTGAGTTGGCCTTAAACTCACTATGGTAGACAAAGATGACCTCAAACTTCTGATCTTCCTGCATCCACCTCCCAAGTGCTAGAATTGCAAGCACACTCTACCATGCATACATACATACTTAGGCAAACACTCCAGCCGCTGAGCTACACCTCCTACCTGGGATGCAGCATTTATATACATTCCACATTGAGAAATACTGTGCTAGATGCCTGGGACAACACAGTAGGGACAGCATGTGAACAGATACCCACAAAAGACAAGGCCACCATCTCTCTCACCATCCATGAGTGCCTAAGTCTCATTGAGAAGTTATATCTCACTGTTACAACTAAGCTGTGCCAAGTGCATGAAGAATTTCCCATAGTCATAAGGGGATTACAAGGAGACCCATGTGGTCTCTTCAGTGGGGCTCAAGTTGAGATAGACAAGATGACTTCCTGATTATTTTTTCTCCTTTGGCAATTAGGAGACAGGACATGGGTGATGTCATGGTTTTGGTGGATTCGGAAGAGGAGGAGGAAGAAGAGGAGGAGGAGGACAAGGAAGATGTTGCTGAAGAGGTGGAGCAGGAGACAAATGAGACAGAGGAGTTGCCAAAAGAGATAAGCAAGCATGGACACATTCACAGGGTGACTGCCCTGGTCAATGGGAACTTAGACTGCATGGGGAATGGATTCCAGGAGTTTCAGGGTAAGTCTGCCTCCCTTCCAGACCCTCAAATCTATATAGCCAGCTTTCCTGGAGGATGTCTCTATTTAACAGGGGCAATTTCTTAACACCTAGGCAAGTTAGCTGACTCAGGTTTAGTCTAGAACCCAAGACTCCATGCTAGGTTGAGTGTTCCATTCCCAAAAAACATAAAATATAAAACATTTAAGTGTCAGTGTATGTCACAAGACTGATGCTTCAACATACTTCAACTATATTTCGAGCATGAGATTATTTAAAATATTGTATAACATGGGGCTGGCAAGATGGCTAAATGGGTAGAGGTGCTTGCTGCCAAGCCGGATGACCTGAGTTCAGCCCCTGGTGGAAAGAGTGAATACGCTCCCCAAAGTTGTTTTCTGACCTCCACCTACCCCCACTACGTAAACAAACAATAAAATAAAATACTTTATACTATCACCTACACATGAGACCTACTTAAGGAAACTCTGAAATAAACAGAGTTCATGTTTATTTAGATTTGGGTCCCACCCTATGGACTGTCATTCTCTAAATGCAAATTACCTGCAGTCTAAAGTCCAACATCACCTCTGGTCCCAAGCATTTGGGTAAGATAATCAACACGTGTTAACTACCAGCAGAGAGAAGAAACCATCCAACAAAGTCCATGGGGAAGGCATAGTATGGGGATTGTTGGATTAGGAAAGAAAGCCCTGTACTGGCTGTGAATGCTTGGGCAGCCTCCTAAGGCCAGCAGGCTAAGCACATTAAATATAAGGGGGGAAATTTAAATGGAAGCAAAATGTACCCAGTACCAAGAGAAAGCCCTAGGAGAAGTGTGCTAAAGGAGGGATTTGATTATCTGATGGTTGGTAGATTTAAAAATTCTGAAGTCAGGTGGTGGTGGCACACACTTTTAGTCCTAGCACTTGGGAGGACTAGGTCCTCTGCAGACAGATGGACCTCTGAGATGGAGCGTGTTCCAGGGCAGACAGGGTTATATAGAGAAACCCTGCCTCAAGCAAACAAACAAGAATAGGAGCTGGAAGGAAAGATGAGAGCTAGCTAGGAGGGGTGCTTTGGTCTGGATCAGCTTTGTGGAAGAGGTGGCTTGGAGCCAAGTCTAGAAGGGCAGTTGAGCTTGAATGAGTAGAGAGAAGAGAGAGCATTTCTGGTGTTGAGTCAGGAGCATGATGGGTGACAAGCATCAGGCATTCTAGATACTGCTCAGAACTGGGTATAGTAGCAGAAGCTGGCACTTGGGAAGTGGAAGTGAGAGGATCAGCAGTTGAGTTATCCTTGGTGAGTTCGGGGCCAGCCTGGGCTACTTGAGACCCTGTCTCAAAATAAAGAGATTGTTGTACCTCCTTCATGAAATTCTGTTCTTGTGGCTCACAAGTCACCAAGATGACAGGAGACAGAAGGTGGACACTTCCCCTGCTGCTCTGAGATCAGCCAGTTCCATCTCTTTCACCCCTAACAGATGACAGTGATGGGCAGCAAAGCGACATTGTTCAAGAGGAAGACAAGCCAGTTTGATGAAGTGGATGATCTACTGTCAGTGCTGTCTTACAAGTTCAGTCCGTTTTACCCGCCCTCTCACTGCACTCCCTTGGGGAGCTTGTGTTAGGGACTGCTGGGGTCTCTGCAGCACAAGACACTGCATCTCCCACTGATTTCATTTGGTGTGAGTCACCTCAGCAGTGCGAAATGCACTGAGAAGGAGTAGCTGGTGGGGCAAAGGCTGCAGTGGTGTCTGAGGGGCTCCTTGGCCATGACACCTGGCTCTACCCCGGTGATTTACTGTGACAGACACTGATTGAGGGCTGGGGTGGGGGTGGGGGGACTTGGTACCTGTGCACTGTGCCACTATTCAAGGTTTGTAGCCAGCTTGCCCAACATGAATATGGAGGCGGGGCCTTTTAATCACCGTTGAGGTGAGGAACCAGGCACCTTCCTGGCAGAGGGGAGGTACCAGCCACCAGAAGGCGGTTGGATTGGGCCTGAGGCTTGAATTCTGTTTTGCATCTGTTTTCCTATCTAGAACACCCATGAAGCTGTACCAACTTTCCAAGCTCCTGAGAGATGGAGGAGGTAGTTTGGGGTGTAGGAGTGTCTAGGGAGGGGTTCCAGAGAGCTACTGCAGGGGCCTTCATTGTAGACTCTCAGCTCCACCCACCCCAACTATGCTTTTTCCCCTAGAGAGGGATGTACCTTTCCTTGTAGCCTTCATGGGGTACAGACAGTGCTGTGTATGGTTATAAAAGCCTCCTACATGATGGACCTAAGGCTTCTCTTTCCTCATGTCTCCTGTGCTAAGCAAGAGGAACATTTCCTAACAGAGCATCCATCCCTCTGGCTCAGTAATGGCAGTGGCTGCTCTTCAGAGGACCTGGGCTCAATTCCTATCACCTGATACGAACTGGACAGACTTGGACTCAATGTCTGTGTCTTGGAAATGGGAATATGTGTTTCCATCCTACTTATTGGACAGTAAGTTTCAAAAGAAAATAGTGGGTGGTGACTTTAGGTTGAGACACTAGGTTCTGGGGATTTTTATTTTATTTTTTAAATTTCATCTAAACATTCTGAAGTCAGGGATATTCTAAGGGTACAATAGGTCTGTGCTAACCATGAAAATCTGACTTGAAATTTGCACTCTGTACTTGGGCACATCCTGCTCAAACAGGACAAGATCTAAGGCTTTAAGGACTTCCTAACACTAGGGCCCAAGATTTCCTGAGGAGCTGGTTAACTGAAGTACCTGCATGATGTGGGAAGGGCTGTCTGTTCTCTTTGAATGTAGGGACTAGAGTGAAGAAACCACTCCCCATGTGGCCCTTCCTGAGCTCAGGGCACAGAGGAGTCCACCTGGCTGTGAATTGGAGCTCTTGGGAATGGCTGTGACACACAATTTTATTGCTTCCCAGTGCCTCAGGCACTGGATCACTCACTCCATTCTCTATTATTTCACAGTGGGATACTCAGGTTGTCCTTTCCTTTGAGGCCTGATGACAGAGTTTCTGAGTTTGGCTGCGACTCAGTGGCAACTTTAAAAGAGAAGTTAGACGGGAAGTTGCTACCTGGGAACATGGTGAATGTTTCGTGAGATCACTCGGTGCTTCCCATAGCTTCCTCTTGTGTGCACACCTGGCAATAGGAAATCTTTGAGGGTTTTTCCACTAGCAAATGGGAACTTCGAGGGCTTGATGCCAAGTGCTGTTCTCAAGCCCTGGCCAGTTATCACTGTTCCTTCTATCAGCCTGTGTGCACATTTATAGAAAGGCAGTTCAGTTAGGAGCCCAGGCACCAGAGGGCTTTGTTTTAAGGCTTTGTGAGAAACTGGAGCCCACACCCCCTTCCCTTAATGCAATTCATACCGAGCTCTCAAGGCATGTGTGTTAAATGCCAAAGTACAATTTGTGCATTGGTCTGTAAGAAAAAGAAATTCTTATCTGCATGTGTTAACTGATGAGATCCACTTGTTAGAACTAGGAAGAATTAATCCCAGCACTTGGGAGGCAGAGGCAGACAGATTTCTGAGTTTGAGGCCAGCCTGGTCTACAG
>JADRCD010191627.1:0-21250 GCA_019843815.1 Montemys delectorum | reverse complement strand
AAAAAAAAAAAAAAAAAAAAAAAAAAAAAAAAAAAAAAAAAGCGCTAGGAAGAAAACCACTTCATGGTTGTTTTAATCACATTGATTTCCCTCAAAACCCAGTAGTCATGGGAGACCAGCTCTGCATTGCTGTGGCTTTGGCATTAGCTCCATCTCTCACAGTCATAGAAGCAAGCATATAGGAAGTGTCATCCTCACTGGGGTGCAGCTTTTGGACAGTAAGTGCCAATCAAATTTCTCACCACAGGACTGGCTACCAGCTGCTGCTGCAAAAAAAAAAACTGCAGGTGGTTCAACGTGCTTGACCTTACCATTTCATAGGGGAAATTTGGGGGAAATTAGTTCTGAGGTTATACATTTTTAAGACTTTGGAATAAAGTTACTTTTTTAAACATATATTTCAATGATCTTGATTTATGCCTTACCAGTGGATGTAAAAAATGGGGGTTAAGACTTGTGCATGTAATCCCCGCACTTGGGAAGCTGAGGCAGGACTACTGTGAGCTTGATTGAGTCCAGCCTAGGCCACAGAATGAACCCTTGTCTAAAGAAACAGTCAGCACTAGCTAGCTAGCAAGGTGACTCAGCCTGTAAAGGTATTTACTTCCAGGCTTAAATTCAATCTCTGGGACCCACTTACCCCCAAAAGTTGTCCCCTGGCATCCATATGCATGCCACGGGATCCCTCAACTAGCTGCACACACACACACAGGACATAAATAAATAGACATTTAAAAAACCCTTTGGAAAAAAAGAGCTGAAAAGGTGGTTTTATTTTGTCCCCGTTACCACTTGACTTGTGCACACTGAATGCATAAATGAAGTGTGTAGCTCACCAATAGAGTGTTTATTAACTACATGTGGGTTCAGTCTCCAGCACTTCAAAATAGAAACAAAACAAACCATCAAAAATGAGACCCTGAAGACAGCAGGAAACGGACATTTGAGAGATGAAGCACAGAAAGGAGGGGCTAGAGGAATGGATGGCTCAGTAATGGCAATGGCTGCTCTTCAGAGGACCTGGGCTCAATTTCCATTGCCCACACAGGACAGCTCACATCATTTGTCGATCAGTTCCAGGGAATCCAATGTCCTCCTCTAGTCTCTTTGGAGACCTGGAAAGTATGGGCAGATATATGTGCAGGCAAAACAACCCAGACAAACAAATGCACACACCCCCCTAGTGGTGACACTCTAAGGACAATACCATTGGCCTCCACAATATATTCAAAGAACACTGAAGAGAAAAATGGTAGAGGTGGGGGAAACAAAGCACACTAAAAAGAACTGGAAAGGGTGGAAAATAAGTGTGGAGAATAGAATTGGGGATCTAAGGAGATCGGGGAGGACATCAGAAGTAAAATGGGAACCCAGGGGCTGAGGGTGGGGAACCAGCCATGTTAAAAATAAATATGCCTTTAGATATGGAGTGTGAAAGGGGGGCTGTTAACTAAAAATGGTCGAGAAAGGGGACAGGCAAGTAGAAAACATGAATGTGTGTGTGTGTGTGTGTGTGTGGTCCTCAAAACAGACAACTTGGTAAGCTGCAGGTGTACTGTAGGAGACCTGCGGAGAACTGGGTCATAGAATAATGTGCCTGGACTAAAAGCTAAGTGGAGGAGAGAAGCATACAAAACAAAAATGTAGGAGCAAGGTTTCGCTCGGGCTCACAAAACATGGAGGAGCAATGACTAAACCTATCACTTTTCCTTCCCTGGCTCCACATTTGAAAGAGATCCATGACTCAAAGGGAAGGAAATAGGGGGATTGAACTTTGAGAAAAAAGTCCAGGCTGGGAACAGGAAAAGGGACTGGAGCCACCTTGAGTGGGGGGGGGGGGGGGGGAGGGCATGTGGTGACAGGAGACTACCGGGGGATAACAGAGCCCACAAGAAACTCCAAAGCCAGGAACGACTACGGGAACTAAAGCAACCACTAAAACTTGACCTCACCTCCCCTTGGCTTTTCCTGCCTTGGCTCTCCAGCATCCCTCCCGCTGAGGCTGTTGTCAAGGCCAGCATTCCAGCTCCCACATGATCTCCAGTTCCCAGCACCCCAGCATCATGACTCCAGCAGCTTCCCTGAGCCCCTTAGTTTCTCCACGCCACCCCCAGCTCTTGTCCCCCATCTTTACTCGTTCGAATTCTAGGCTTCCACTTTAGATGCTCTCGGAGCCCCCCAACCCCATCCTGCCCGGACTCGGGTTTTATTCCCGCGTCCCATCAGGCTCACGTCTCCTTCGCTCTCTGCCCTCCCCACGTCCCCCGTCCCAGAGTCCCCTCAGTCTCATCCCTCAGCCCCGTGTCCCCGTAGCCCGGTGTCCCCACTCACGCCCTCTCAGCCCGAGGCTCCCCTGTCTCGCCCCCAACCCTCGTCTGCTCTGGCCAGTGTTCCATGCCCCCCCTCCCCGCCCCGCGTCCCCTTGGCCCCGCGTCCCCTTGGCCCTGCGTTCCCCTGGCCTCGCGTCTCATCAGTGCGGCGTTCCCCTGGCTCCGTGTCCCCCCAGCACCGCTTCCCCTCGGCCCGGCGTTTCCTCCGCCCCGCGTCCTTTCAGTCCGGTGTTCCCCCGCCTCCGGTCCCCTCGGCCCGGCGTTCCCCCGCAGCTCCGCGTTCCCCCGGCCCACCCCGCCGCCCCCGCTACCCTGCGTTCCCCTGCGCGCTCCCCGCCCCGGCCCCGCCCCCACCGGCCGCCATGTGACGGGAAGCAGCTGATGGCCTCTGCGGGCGGCGGCGGCGGCGGCGGGCGCGGCCGCGGCGGGGCGGGGGCGGGGGCGGGCAGCGCGGGCGCAGAATGAAGGCCCGCGGCCCTGGGGGCTGAGGCGCCCGCCGCCTGGGGCGGGCCGCAGGTCCTCATGGAGGCCGGAGGTGAGTGCGGCCGCGGCGGGGCGGCAACCGAGGCGGGAGCGCAGCTTTGTTTCACTTTCGCTGTCAGCGGCGCCCGCCGGCCTCCGGCCGCCGCAGGGACGTGAGAGGGCAGGCAGCCGCATTCTCGGAGCCCACCGGGCTGGCGCCGGGCCCTGGTCGCCTGCGCCATGGCCGGGCTTCTGGCCTCAGCGCCCACCGCTGCTCGGTAGTAGCGGCGGCCGCTGGGTGGGGGCCTGGGAACCGGGTGGGGCCCGGGACGCTGCCCCGGGGTGACACGTAGGACCCGACACCCTAGTGGGTGAGGTCCAGTCCTGGCCCTGCCCTTGTCCACAGCTGTCACCACGAAAGCTGAAAGTGAGAGCACGGGATGAACTTGCTGGCCGCCTGAAAAGCGCAGAGATGCTAGGGATGGCTAGACCTGCAGCCCCTCGGGGCTTCTCCCTGAAGGGCTCTTGTCCCTGCGTCCTGATCATGGAATAGTGGCGTGGGCTGGGGGCCGGGGAGGGAGGTGCTGTCGCCAGACTCCAGGGTCCTCAAACACCGGAGCTTAAAGGCAGTTTCCGTAGGGGAATTTTAGGCGTCAAGGCCTAGGGCTCAGACTTGTTCCAGGGAAGTTGAAGCTTCCCCTAGGTCTGGAGGACTCGGATGCACCCGAGGGCCTGCAGTGCCGGGTGGGTTGTTGGAAAGGCGGGTATTCCCTGGGGTGGTGTCCCCTTTGCTTTTAGGAAATGACATTTCTTTGTTTGCAGGAGCCAGGCTTTCAGGGAAAGGTGTTGCAGCAGCTCTTCTCCCGGGTTTCCATCTAGATTAAAGCCTTTCAGTATTTCCCCATAGAATTCTGTTTAAATGGCCCCTACTGTTTTCTTCTGTGACTCTCTTATAGCTTCCGTTCTCATTTCCATTGATGCCTCAAAGTTGTATCTCAAAGCAATCTGTGACCAGACTCCTTTTTTAACTGGAATCTGTTCCAGTGCAGAGTTTTTTTCCTAGTGATTGATGGCTGTGTTGTAGGGGTGCGGGCAGAGCTGGGAACTACCAAGCTACTATTAAAAAGGCCAGACACTAGGCCAGAGTTTTACCCTCTTTTCAAACTGAATAATGTCTTTTGTAAAGGGATTACAATAGAAAACAGTAGAATAGTGGTTATAATTAATTTATTCATTCAACAAATATTTATTGAGTATCTGGTATGCGCCGGGTGCCCTCTAGGTCTTTGCTGGCCCATAGAAATATGATTGCAATATGTAATTTAAACATAGACACAATAAAAAAGAGAAACAGTTGATATTAAAAAGGATAACAACTAAAATATTTCAAATTGATTCACTTATGTGATGAAACAAAAATTATAGGAATGTTTTGGGTACTGAAGAATTTTTCTGTGTGGACATTTTAACTGCCAGTATGTCTGCACCACGTGGTGCGTGCAGTGCCTGTGGGGGCCAGAAGAGGGCGTCGGAGCCTTTATACCAAGTTGCAGATGGTTGTGAGCCACAAGGTGGTTCTGGGAATGGAACAGCAAAAACCGGCTCATATGCAATAACAGCTGAGCCATTGCTACTGCTGAGACGTTACAGTGTGATATGTACTTTATAATTTTTAAAAACTATTCTTAGATTTACTTTTTTATATTTTATGTGTGAGTGTTTTGCCTGCACGTATGTCTGTGCACCATGCATGTTCCTGGTGCCTGCAGAGGCCAGAAGAAGGCATCAGATCCCCTGAAACAGGAGTTACAGACAATTGTGAGCTACCATGTGGGTGCTGGAAATCAAGCACAGGCCCTCTGCTAGAGTAACAAGTGCCTTTAACTGCTGAGCCATTTCTCCAGTTCCATGTGTTGTATTCTTAAAGATTTATTTGTGTATTTCATGTATGTGAGTACACTGTAGCTGTCTTCAAACACACCAGAAGGTGGCATCGGATCCCATCACAGATGGTTGTGAGCCACCATGTGGGTGCTGGGAATTGAACTCAGGACCTCTGGAAGAACAGTCAGTGCTCTTAACCACTGAGCCATCTCTCCAGCCTGTATTATATTATTAATAGACCTGTCACAGTTCAGAGGCTTAGTAACTCCTTGTGGCTGGTGACTAGTGACAGACAGGCAAGGTAGTTTGAGGAGGAAATAGACCCCAGATGCATGCTAACCACAAATGCAAGCCAGAATCCCCTAGTATAAAGTTTAGTAAAATGACTAAAGCTAAAGGACAGTGACTTAGTCACCGTGATGAGTTAGGAATGTTGCCAAGAAGGTGACATGGACACAGGGCCCTGCTTATTATGATGGAGCAGCCAGTCAAAACTCTCCAAGCTGGGCTGGAGAGATGGCTCAGCTGTTAAACGCTATGCTCACAACCAAAAATATAAGAGTTTGATTCCCAGCACTCACAGCTGTCTCTCCAGCCACAAAAAAAAAAAAAAAAAACCTCTCCAAGATGATGGCATGGCCTAGCAATGCAAAGAGCCCTTCGCAAGAGAAGGGGTTCCCAAGCTTGCTGTCGGCCATGTTCCTGCCTCTACCTCTGTTAAAGGGGGTTTCCTTGTGTGGAAGTGGCTTTGATAATTCTCCTTCCATTCTGCTGCTGTACATATTCCTTGTTTAGTTGGGAAACCTGGAAGGGTTAGGGAAATTTTGGTCAGAGGTTACAGAACCTCATCTAGCTAGGGTAATGACTACAGTTAATAACAGTTATGTACTTGGAAATTGCTGACAGGTTTTTAACGGAGTCCTCTATGAGAAAAATTTGAAGAATGTGAAGGAGTGCATGCGCTCATTAGCCTAACTGAGCCCTCCACTCCCTGTATGTTAGCTTTTCCACTCTCCATACTTCACCTGCCAGTGTCCAGAAAGTATACAGTGCATATTAATTTAACCAAACCCTGACCAAGCCCCGGAGGGCAGTGCAGGTACGGCCTCAGATGAAGCTGGATCTTCCCAGTCCTGCTTGGTTTGTTTTGATGTTCTGCACTAATTATGGTTTTGTTTTCCAGTAGCCAAGTTTAGTTTGGGCCCAGACTCCAGGAGACAGGACTGGTTTCTTCTTTTAGAATCTAGATTCCTGACCTGAAATAGCAAAAGATGAAACCCCCAAATCCCAGAAATAGAGTGTGAGTTCTGGGTAGGGCTGGGGTGTGAGAATTCGTGGATAACACAAGCCTCTTGGTAGCCTAATGGGCTCCACCTCCTGTGTATTTAAGAGGTACTGCATGTCTGTTGGTCTGAGTATCTCTTGGTAGCCTGACAGCTTGCATTGGGAACAAATATACAAGATTTGCTGCTGTGAGCAGACTTCTTAGTGCTTAGGGTGGGGCCAGGGGTGGTGGTGGGGAATGGTAATGACCTCAGAGTTCTAGAAAGGAATTAATGAGGAATTGTGGGTACACGCCTTTAATCCCAGCACTTGAGGGGCGGAGACTGGCAGATTTCTGAGTTCCAGGCCAGCCTGGTCTACAAAGTGAGTTCAAGGACAGTCAGGGCTATACAGAGAAATCCTGTCTTGAAAAAAGAAATAAATGAGGAATTGTGAAGGCACTGGACTAGGGGCTAAAGGGAGTTGTCCTTTGAGCCAGACACAATGAAGATAAGGTACAGCCATGGAGAGGCGTTCCTGTGAAAGGAACAGGGGACAGCGGTGCAAAGTCCTGAAGTTGGAACTAATTGAGCTTAGTCAGATGGGAGAGAGCAGGGGCCTGGTACTGCAGGAGCTGAGGGCAGAATCAGGGTAAGAGAGACTACAAGCTAAGAAGCAAGAGCAGATGAGTAGGAGCCAGAGCAGAGCCCAGAGAGCAGTGAGAAGATTGCCTGGAAGGCCAGGCAACAGGTGCTACTGGAGAGATTCAAGTAGGAGCCATTGGGATGGACAGGACCGTTTGCTGAGGCTTTTGGAGACAGACTTGATGGAACTTGACAGTGAATTTGGCCTGGGCAGTGAAAGAAGTGAAGGCTGAGCCCTTTTATTTTGTGTAGAGTGCCATCATATCAGAAGAATGGCCGATGTGTGTGGGAGGGAGTGAGTCAGGTGTAAGTGTACCAGTTTTCCCAGCCTTATCGTGTTGACATGGAGGCCAGAACATGTTCATATCCACAAAGTAATGCTCATGCAGACATGTGTTTGCATACATGAGAGGATTCCAGATACTAGCACACACACATCTCTGGCAGGAGCCATTTGAATCTCTCTCTATATATACTGCAGTATAGGCTTAATGTTTTAAACCTATATCTCCATTCATCTCAAGCAATGAATGTTTTCTTTATAAGGCCAAGATATGATGCACTAAGATACTATTTGAAGTTTTAATTTCTAGCAACATATTTTATGAACTAAGATGTATCTGTTGGTTCAGTGAGATTGCTTAATGGGTTTTCAAAGCATTTGCCACAAAAATTGGTTTAGTCCTTCAAATTCATGGTAGAAGGAGAGAACTGGCTCCTGAAAACTGTCCTCAGACCTCTTCCTACACATGCCCTGTGACATTTGTTTATGCCACATACACAATTATGTAAATCCTTAAACAGATACTTATGCTTTCCTATTATATACATAGTAGAAAATGTGTGTTTTATATGCGAATCATCACCTTCTGCTTCACCAAGATCATGCTAACCTTGGATTGCATGGATTATGTGACAGATTATTTCCCCAACAGTGAAATGACTCAGTTCAAGTCAGATTAGATTATAGTAAAGGCAGGTTTGTTGGGAAGCTGCCCTCCGGTGGGTGAATTCACTGGCCCCAAGGATTGAGGCCATGGGGAGGGGTGAGGGAGGAGATAGACAGACAGACAGACAGACAGACAGACACACACACACACACACACACACACACACACACAGACCCAAATGCCTGGATTATATAGGGAAGGGCAGTTATTATCTAGGGGAAGAGCAGGCCAGTTCCTGGGCTTTCAAGTTCAAGGATGGGGGTAGTGTATGCCAGGTAGGAACTGAGGGATGTTGGGAAGACCTGGAGGTCAGGACTGCTTTGATATGTAAAACATGCATCTCAGTCCCTTGTCCTGGGGATGTGGAAACCAAAAGGTATGTACACTTAGAAAAGATGCTGTTCCTCTAACTAGGAGAAGTTCCTCCTTGTAAGGTGTATGCTGATTTCTTTGAGGCCCAAACATAAGAAGATACATAAAAGGAGGCTTTGAAATAGATGAAATACAGCTTGTTTAAATTATTTTCTGAGGAGTCCTGGAGAGGTAACTCAGTAAAGAGCATTGGCTGCTCTTTTAGAGGACCTGGGTTCAATTCCCAGTACCCACATGGTGGCTTAAGTTCCAGAGGATCTAATTCCCTTTTCCTGACTTTATGGACACTGCATACATATGGTACCAATGTACATATAGGCGAAACCTCATACACATAACTTTTAGAAAACACATTATTTTCACAGAGAGCATTAAATCCCAGAACTGCTGAAGTAGGATGTGCATAAAAGGTTAAAACCCCTCATTCTTCAGGCTCTGACTTACAAGTCAGCCATGGCGTTTAGAAGACCTGTGGTTGGGTTGAACAAACACTATCTACTCTTAGGAGATAGAAGGAGCTCTCAGAGAGGGAGGCGCCGTCATCCTGGTGGTTCGGAAGATGCTCAAGTGCCGGCCTACAGTTTGGGCTTCTTTCCTTATAATAGTAGGAAGTTGGGGGCTGCCTGTCAGTAGAATAAGTGCAATTCGTAGAGAATGAAAGGGATGTGTTGGAAAAGGGGCTTAGACTGTGCAGAGCAGCATGGTAGGAAGCGGCTTCCTGGGGGGCTTAGTGCTGGGGTATGGCTGCAGACCAGGCTCAGGCAGCTGGGGGCCCTGGGATGGATTTGCTGTGTGTTTTCAGCTTTGGTGGGGTCCCTGGGGACGAAAGAATGAATTAGTAGTAACTTAGATCAGGTTAAACCAAGACTAAGAAGACTGTGTGAAGTAGGAAGTGGAGGCATTAAGTCTGTTCTAGAAGGAAGTGAGGAGGGGTGTGGGCATGAGAAGGAGCCCTTGAATTGAAGACACCAGGTTCCTTTTGAGGGGCCTTAAGAGCATTCCTGGCAGACACAGTCGCCTCTCACTTTCTTCCTCTTACACATTCACAGGAAAAGGAGACTTCATTCACCAAGTCCACCACCACACCAAGGTTGCTCTGAGTCACACAGTGGGGAGGGTTGCCACTGAGTAACCACAGTGGAATGTAGCCTGTGGCTACTGTTACTGCCCTAGGTCATTTACCGACAACTCTTTCCCTCAGTCTTGGGCAGACAGCAGCTTCCCTAGTCTGGTGTTCAGGCTGGGAGAGTGTGTTTTGAAGTATGATCTCTCCTTTCCCAGAGGAACCACTGCTGCTGGCTGAACTCAAGCCTGGGCGCCCCCACCAGTTTGATTGGAAGTCAAGCTGTGAGACCTGGAGTGTGGCTTTCTCTCCAGATGGTTCCTGGTTCGCCTGGTCTCAAGGACACTGCGTGGTCAAGCTGGTCCCCTGGCCCTTAGAGGAACAGTTGTAAGTCCTCTTTATACCATGGGGAAGGAAGGGGTCCATGGTGGGCAACTGGGTACTTTCCCAGACTGTCTCCTGCTCTTTAGGAGTCTTTCCAAGGTTAGGTGGGCAAAGAAGGTCTGAGCAGTTGAGGGCTTGATCGTGAGGACCCAATGCCCCACATTCTGGACACAGGGAACTGGCTCTGTAGAGAGTGTGTTGGCCTCATACTGAATCTTTGAACAGCTTTATTGAGCTAGCAGTGATACCCCATACGGTTAGCTTGTCCATGTGAAGTATATAGTGCTAGCTGTGCCCCATGATCTTATAATCAGTACTAGGGAGATGGAGGCAAGAGGACCACCAGGTGAAAGATAGCCTGCACTAGGTGTGACTCTGCCTCAAAAGAAAATCTACGAAGAGTGTACAATGCAGCGTCTGCACAGAGCTGTGCACCTGCTACCAGAATCAGTTCTAGAGCACTGTCACTTCCTCAGAGAGATAGACTTGTCTCCATTGTCCTCCATGGCTTTGACTGCAACTACTGTGTCTTGTGCCCCAACTGTGGGCTCACCTATCCAGGGCTTTTTTTTTTTTTAATTTATTTATTTTATGTAAGTACACTTTATTTATTTTATGTAAGTAGCTGTCTTCAGACACCCTAGAAGAGGGCATCAGATCTCATTAGGGATGGTTGTGAGCCACCACGTAGTTGCTGGGATTTGAACTCATGACTTCTGGAAGAGCAGTCAGTGCTCTTACCTGATGAGCCATCTCTCTAGCCCTCTGTCCAGGGCTTTTTACTGGGATATTTCTGCACAGGACTCTCTTAACACAGCTCCAAATAGTTGTGCGTGCGTGCGTGCGTGCATGTGCGTGTTTCCTGCACAGTGACATAGTACTAGTGTAGATGCCAGACTCAGTTGACAGGTTTTATATTTTATTTTATCTGCTCTGAATGTTTTTGGACACATCTACCTAGGCCTGTGCATCCAGTGTTAGACAGAGGGAGTGAACACTTTTTTTCAAAGTAGTGGTAAAGTTAAATGTGACCCCAATAGAGTCTTCAGATTTGAAATTTGAGACTTCCTTGAGACACTTGACACTGGTCCTCACTTTGTTCCTGCCTGGCACTCCTTGTTAGAGGTGGAGCCTGATTTGTATTTCCTTCCTGCTACCTGTTGAGCCTTTTCCTGTGCTAATGGATCTCTGAGTCCTTCCTTCAGAGAATTCCACTTTCTCAGATCTCTGGCCCTTTTCTAACTGGGTCTTTGTTTCCTTTCTGTTTGTTTTTTTTCCTTGGTTTTCTAACCTAGTTTGTAGCTTCCGCTGTTTGTCCTGGTGGATGTGTCTTCCTTCTGTCCTAGGGTATTTATTTATCCAGTTGAGTGGATTTCTTTATTTACTCAGCCTGTATGCGTGCATTCATTGTAAATCTTCTTCATTTGGCACCGCATAGAGGCAGAGAATCCAGAAGTCCATCAAGCTTGCACGTCAGTGCCAGGCTCCTGGCATTTCTCGTCAGTAATGCTTAGGTACATTTCGTGGGAAGCTGTTGCCTTGATACTGGTAATGCCACCAAGAGCCCTGATTGTCCTAGGACGGCCATACACTGCTGGGGAGGGAGGTGTGAGTTACACAGTCTGGAACCACTTCCTGGAACCTAATTCCTAAGAATCCTTGGATTGTCCAAACAGGGGGCCTCTGAGGTGACTGGTGGTGGGCTGCCTCCTGTGTGGCTTCACCCTGAAAAGTGAGTTGGATGAGTTTCTTCTCTAACAGGAAGGGAAGGGCAAGGTCATGCTTTATGAATGTGTTACATTTTGTAAATAGAGCTAGAGATTCTTTGTATCTGGGTTTGAAGAGTCTTTTTGTTGTTGTTTTCCTCTAGAGTACTCTTACTCTCAATTGCATACATCATTGCAGGCAAATACAACCTTCTTTTGATAACCAAAAACTTGGGAAGGGCTGTTTGAATGTTAGGTTTTTTCCAGTGTCATTTACCAAAACAAGAAATGTATTCACTAGTATGTTAAATGAGAAATTACTGGTTTGGGGAGATAGCATGGGTTTTGAAGAACATTAATCTTGTGCAGTATAAGCAGATGACTTCTTTTTAAAAGTAGTCAGGCATGGCACTGCCCCTGGAACTACAACTGCTAGTGAGGCTGAGGCAGGGCAAGGCACTGGGATAGGATGCAGCTCAGCAGTAGGGGCTTCTTCCTGAGTGTGGGAGGCTCTGGGTTCCATCCCTGCTGAAAACAATACAAACATCCAAACAAGCCACACCACCATGGGTGCGGTGACGGCTGCCATGTGCAGGCCCAGTATTATACGAGATCGGCATGGACAGTGGAGCAATATGTGTGATAGGACCCATGGGACTTTCTCAGAAGTGAGTACACAGCTGTTCCTAGTGACTTGTTTACTGTGGTTAAAGTCTGGTTGGACAGTGAGTTGCTCTGTCCTGTGCTGGACCTTGGACCAGGCCTCTGTGTAAGTGCTCTGTCAGCTATGGCCCCAAGCTGAGTAGTTTTCATTATTTATTTCTGGATCTCCTATTGTGTCTTGCATTTCATAAGTTAACGTAATTGGTGCTGGCACCATTATATTCTTGCTAGGGGCATCTGACCTTGTCTGCTTGTTTATTCATGTATTGGTACAACAGGTGACCCAACCTAGGACCTTGCCTATGTGAGAAAGGTATCTATAACTGAGCTACCCCCCAGCCCAGAATAGTTATGCATTTGGTTTTCTGAGACAGGGTCTCTCTGTGCGGCCCTTATTATCCTGGAACTTGGTATATAGACCAGGCTGGCCTTAGACTCCCAGAGATCCAGGTGCTGGGATTAGAGGTGTGAGCCCCCACATCCAGCTATTGGACTTTTTTTTAAAAATCCTATTAGCCAGGCATGGTGAAGCATGCCTTTAGTTAAAGCACTCAGTAGGCAGAGGGTAGGTGGGATACACAGCGAGTTCCAAGACAGCCAGAGTTACACAGTAGAGTCCTGTTCCCGCCCTATTCTATTAGAAAATGCTTCTGTTAGTGAGCGGTACCTGCCATCCACCAATAGTCATGCACACCACTTTCAAGAATAAAGACTGTTTTTAAAGATTTATTTATTTATTATATATAAGTACACTGTAGCTGTCTTCAGACATACCAGAAGAGGGCATCAGATTGCATTACAGATCATTGTGAGCCACCATGTGGTTGCTGGGATTTGAACTCAGGACCTTCAGAAAAGCAGTCAGTGCTCTTAACCATTGAGCCATCTCTCCAGCCCAAGAATACAGATTTGAATAACAAAATGTGTGTGCGCATGTGCCTGCACAAACATGGAAGGCAAAGGACAACTTGCAGGTGTTAGTTCTCTCTTTCCACCTTTTGGGTCCCAGGCATCAATCTTGGGCTGTCACCTTGACAGCAAGCTTCTGAGCTGCTGAGCCATTTCATCTGCTCCAGACTTGAAAAACTAATTCAAGTGAAGTCAGTTTGTGCTAGAGCAGTGGTTCCCAACCTTCCTAACGCTGCCGCCCTACAGGACAGTCCCTTGTGTTGTGCTGACCACTCACACACACCATAACATTATTTCACTGCTACTTCATAACTGTAACTTGGCTACTGTTATGAGTTGTAATATAAATCTCTGTGTTTTCCAGTGGTCTTAGGCCACCCTGGGAAAAGGTTGTTTGCCCCCCTCGGGGACTCGAGCAACAGGTTGAAAACCACTGCTAGAGCCTCCTGTTCCATTAGCACCGTCTTCTAAGTGTCCCCCCTGCCTGCCCTCCCTCCAGTGTGTCTGTCTCTCCTGTGAAACACTCAGTATCATCCTCAGGCACCCAGAGCCTTTTCTTCGTGTTGGGCTAGGATGCGCTTGCTGAGAACTCCTCTGACCTTGTGACCTACTGAAGTAAATTGCACTAAAGCAGTGACTTCAATGCAGGCCTGTGACACTTACCCATGCTTTAGTCAATGAAGAGCCTGTTCATGACAGTGAGACTGGACTGCTTGTGATGTTGTGACTGTCCTAGTTTATGTAGCCCACTTTAGGATCCCCAAGGACAAACTGCAGAGTTCTCAAGAACATAGCCCTTTGTTGAGCCATGGATGACTTTACTTTTCTAGAAAGACCCAATATTAAATGAAACAATCCATATGTACTCCTCATCCCTTTGAGTGACGTGGTAAGATGCACCCTTCATTTAGATACAGAAGCAAGAGCTCTATTTTTAAAAAAGCTAGAGGTTCTAAGGTGTTCCAACCCTTCCATGGCTGTTCTGAGATAAGGTCTCCTGATTGGTCCAGACTGGTCTCAAACTACTGATCCTTCTGCCTGGCCTCCCAGGTCCTAGGATTACAGGTGTGCAGGACTACACACCTAGCTCTGTGGCCCCCTTTTTTGCTTTGTTTTGTTTTGTTTTGTTTGTTTGTTTTGAGACAGGGTTTCTCTGTGTAGCCCTGGCTGGCCTGGAACTTGCTCTGTAGAGCAGGCTGGTATCAAACTCCGATCTGCCTGCCACTGCCTCCCAATCACTGGTATTAACGGTGTGTCTTTTGTGGCCTACCTTTCCCAAAATGAGAAACTCTGGTCCCTGTGTCAGGGTCAGGCAGGTGTGGGCAGTATGGATAGGGTAATGACAGGTGTGGATTGGTCAGGACCCATGACAGAGACCTAATGATGAGAAGAGGCCAGTGGGCAGTTTGATCTCAGTGTCTACACCCCAGCATGAGGTGCTCCACACCTGGAACCTGAATTCACATGGTAGAGGAGGGACCTGAACCACTAACTCTTGGTGAACACACCAAAGTTCTGTGCGGCCTTGTCCTCCAGCCCACCAGTGCTGTTTTTATCTAGAATAGTACTCTCTTCACAGGTAATGGTTCCCGAGGCTGTGTGGGCCAGGTCTGTCCTCCTGTCTTGCTTCTTCAGTATTATGCACAGAAATGAGGGGGCCAGGGTTCCAACAAAACCTCTATCTTTAAAATCCCAGTCAGTGGTTGGGAATGGACTGGCATATCTCTAACCTCAGCTCTCAGGAGGCAGAGACAGGCAGATCTCTGTGAGCACAGGATAGCCAGGACTATATATTGTAAGACCTTGTCTCAAAAAAGCAAACAAATCCTGTCATTTTCTACAACACTGGTTAAAGAGAAGATATTATAAGGAGTAATACAAGGTAAGCACAAAGACACAGCATACGACCTTTTCATATGTGGAATCTGAAGCAGAAAAGACGCCACAGCCCGGAGTTCAGTGCTGGCTACCAAGGGTGAAAGTGGCGAATGGCTGGCTGTTGGCAGCGCTGGAGCGCTGGCAGGCGTCAGGGTGAGTTCTGTGACTCTGGGATCCCCTTGGAAGGTATACCAGGAGAGGTTTCCCGATTCTCTGTAGTAGCAGGTGTGAGGAGGAGTGTTGGAGGCGTTTACCCTTTGTCTCTGTACATTACACACACACACACACACACCAGTACGTAGTACCCTGTCAGTATAGACACTTTCCATCAACATATGTTGACTTGTAAGATATGACAAGTTACAGAATTGTTGGAGCAAAAGCAGAAATAGCCAACCTGGGTGTGTGCTGCTGACCTCCAGTGTAGGCTGGAGAATCTGCGTTCTCCAGATGAGTTTGTTGCCATTTTAAAATGTATTGTACTACGTAATTGACAGCAATGGGGTTTAATGCAATGTTTCAGAGCAAGTGACTATAAAGCAGTGCAGGCACGTGTGCTGTTGGGAATACGATTTCTCATGGAGTAAAGCTGAGCTTGCCTGGGGATCTGGGGTCCTTATCTGGTTTCCTCCAATTGAGTATACAAAAACAATCAACATAGTCCAGAAAAGTGAGGCTTATTGTCTGCTGGTCAGGTATACTTCGGGAATGGTAAACTTGTGCTTTTAGGCCAAACCCCAGAGCTGTCTACTTAACCTGTGCCATTGTGACCATACTGGGTACAGTGGTGGACATGGCCTTGGGCTTGGGGCCTGAACTTCACTTTCCTGGCCTTGTTTCCCAGGGGAGTGGGAGAGGTCAGGGCTGAGATGAGAGATTCCTATGAGCTGTGCTGTGGTTGACTGTTCTGGGCATGGGTCCCAAGCTAGATGTCCTGTCAAGGAGGTAGGTGGAGGAGCTCCAGCATCACCTGGACTGGAGTGCATGAGGACAGCCTTCAGTATGCACCACATGGGCTTTAGTGGCAAGAGAGGGTTCACTTTAGTCTTCTTTGGTGTACCTGAGCTGGAGGCAAGCCTAATGGGCAGGAGCAGCAGAGAAAAAGTACTCAGGTTCTACTTTGTCTGTCCTGCTTCCAAACATACACTGTGCATTACACAATTCCCATGGGGAAACGTGCTTGCTTCTCTCTAGGACCAAACCCCAGGAGAACTTTCTGAGCAAGCACATGGCTCCCTGGAGTCTCTGTGATCTACTCATCCCATAAGGCTGGTTACCCCATTTCAGGGCTGATGCAAGTTGGATGAGCCAATGAAGTAAAGCCCATGTCCCATGAATTTCAAAAGGAATTGAAGCCATTCCAGAGTTCATTGAATGCCAGAAGTAGCTTCTAGGAATTGAGAGTGTGTCTGGCAAGGTGGTTGACATATTACAACTGTAGATTCATTCAGAAATGTTTGCTTTGCCCAGTATCCCTAAAGGATTCGAAGCCAAAAGCCGAAGCAGCAAGAATGATTCAAAAGGACGGGGCAATTTGAAGGAGAAGACGCTGGACTGTGGCCAGATTGTGTGGGGGTTGGCCTTCAGCCCATGGCCCTCTCCACCAAGCAGGAAACTCTGGGCTCGTCACCATCCCCAGGCACCTGATGCCTCTTGCCTGATCCTGGCCACAGGTCTCAATGATGGACAGATCAAGATTTGGGAGGTACAGACAGGTAGGTCTTTCTGGCTAGTACGAGGTCCAGAGCAGTATGCTCTTTCTTGATTTGTGGTCAGATCCCACCCATTGCCAGCTGGCTGATGAGTGGGCACCAGCCAGCGAGCCTGCCTTCACCTTACACTGACCTGTTCCCTCCAGGGCTTCTGCTTCTGAATCTTTCTGGCCACCAAGACGTCGTGAGAGATCTGAGCTTCACACCCAGTGGCAGTTTGATTTTGGTCTCTGCATCCCGGGATAAGACTCTTCGAATTTGGGACCTGAATAAACACGGTAGGGGGCAGGGGCTGAGCCACTTGGTCCTGTGCTGACTGCTGCCTTCATTTCAGCAGGGCCATTTCATGTCCGAGCTGCCTTCCTCCTCCATTTCAGCCAACAAGGCTTTCTGAGATGTTCTTATAGCCACCCTGTGTGCTCAAAGTACTGAGCTAAAGGTGTTTTTAATATCAGAGTTCACTGCACAGCTGTCCTGTGGGGGCAGACTCTAAGACCCTCTCAGGGTCAGCACTGACACCCAAGTGCTCGTGCCTCATGCATAAGCTGCCATAGTATCTTCTCAGAACCCACATCTTCCTAAGGGCCGGCTCTAGAGGGCTCATAGTGCCTAGTGTGGTGTTAATGCTCTGAGAACAGTGGCTATATCTCATTTAGGCACTACTGACAAGATTAGAGTCAATACAGACAGTCTTTCTTAACATTTTAATTTACTATTATTGTCCCAGATGTGTGGGGCCACTGCCTACATATGGAGGCCAGAGGACAGCTTCCAGGAGTGAGTGCTCGCCTCCTGTCCATTTGGGAAAATGATGGCCATAAACTCCTCTTTCCTCTCACCATTCAAGAGCTACACCAGAGCTGTGTGAGACTGTGCAGTACACAGCTTGTACAAGCAGAATGCTGTAAAAACTGACCACCTGCAGTGAGACAGTTACTCTAGGCTGAGGTCCTACTTCAGAAAGACACCTGCATTTCTTTTTGTAAAGATTTATTTATTTTATGTATATCAGTACATTGTAGCTGTACAGATGGTTGTGAGTCTTCATGTGGTTGTTGGGAATTGAATTCTTAAGACCTCTGCTCGCTCAGGTCAACCTGCTTGCTCTGGTTGGCCTCGTTTGCTCCAGTCAACTCTGCTTGCTCAGTCCCTGCTCACTCCGGCCCAAAGAATTATTTACTATTATACATAAATACATTGTAGCTGTCTTCAGACACACACCAGAAGAGAGCGAAAGATCTCATTAGGGATGGTTGTGAGCCACCAGGTGGTTGCTAGGATTTGAACTCAGGACCTTCGGAAGAGCAGTCAATGTTCTTACCAGCTGAGCCATCTCGCCTGCCCCAACACCTGCATTTCTTTCTGGAAGCCCCCAACTAGACTGCTTTCAGACCAAGGACTCCTGCCCAAAGGAGGCAGGCACTATCCTCCAGGGAATACTGCAGTGTCTGGAGAGGTTGGAAATAGCTTCTCATGGGATGCTGGTCAGCATCTGGAATACACAGGCTAGCTCATGAGGGAGCCTTGAAACCTGTTCTGGACCACAGACACCTAGGGGCAACCGCACTTACGAGATCAACGCACATTGATCCGCAGCCAGCCCCACATACCCATGAACACAGACTGCACACATGTGGCTTTATTGTGACTGACCATAGGTTGAAAAACAATTTTTTTGAGGGATGTCCAGGCTGGCAAGATAGCTCAGTGGTAAGTGAATTTGCTGCTAAGCATGATGACCTGAGTTCCATCTCCAAAACCCACATGGTAGAGAAAAGAAATGGCAAAGGAGGCAGTCCTACAAGAGGCAAATTCCCCAACAGTGAGACTGGGCCAGTGCCATGTTGTGGTGGCCGTCCTGTCTCCCATTATGGGGCATTTCTCCTATCTTCTTAGCAGTGAGAATGCTGATCAGTGCCCTGGTAGCATGGACTTGATGGTACATGCCACCCCTCTAAGGCCTTATCAGCAGACAGCTGCTTCTGTGCTGGAGGCTGGAATTCTTAAGACCGAGGGGCTAGCCCATGGCTGATGACAGGGAGCTCACTCCAGCCCATAGATAGCTATATCACAAGACACCCAGGGCTCTCTAGGTCTGCTTTCTTGCATAAAGCACTACTTCCATTCTTGAGGGCTCCCTACTCATAACCAATTAATTTATCAAAGACCCTATTCCAAATGCCATCTCTTGGAGATGATGTTTGTATCCTATGAGTTTTGGGGCTCTCCACAGTCTATGGCATCTTGTAGATAAACAGTTACAGAGGTATTTAGAGTGTCCTCACCCAAACTCCTTGATCACTGCCTCCACCCTGCCCCCCAGTGGTTTCTGTCTGGCATAGGAGCTTGAAACCAAGCAGATGAAGATAGGCCTGCTAGCAAGGACCTGTGGCAGTCTAGAACCACCTGAATTAGACACACTACAGCTAAGATGTCCACCAGCACCAGACCTGCTGTATTTTTAAGACAGGTCTCTCTGTGTATTCCTGGGTGTCCTGGAACTCTCTGCATAGACCAAATTGGACTTTGACTCACAGATCTTGTGCCTCTACCTTACAAGTGCTTGGATTAAGGGCTTAAACCACTATCCCCAGCTCCATCTCCACCATATTTCATGCTGGGTGTGTAGATCTTCCTCACCGTATGGCTTAGCCTAGGTTGGCCCTGGACTTCACTGGAAGTTTTCCTCCCCAAATGCCTGAGCACCCCTGATGGGACGGTTTGAGGGGAGACTCAGCAGATCCCTTGCTGATGGGGAGAGTGGACTGAGTGGGGTGACTGACCGTGGGTAGAACAAAGTGGACTGGGGGGAGGCATCTCTTTTGTTTTTAAGATTTACATGTATTTAACGAGAATGTATGCACACCATTCATGTGCCTGGTACTCATAGAGGCCAAAAGGAGGTGTCAGATTCCTTGGAATTGGAGTTAAAGATGGGTGTGAGCTGCCATATGGTTGCTGGGAACCATACCTAGGGCCTCGACAAATGCAGCAAGTATCTCTGAGCCAGCTCTCCAGTAGGCCTTCCAACAAGATAGGACGAGATGTGTTGTTACCAGGTACCAGGCCTTGTCCTACTAACCTGACTTAGCATAATCCACACACCCATGAACAAAGGCTGCACACATGTGGCTATATTAACAATTGACCATAGGTTGAAAAACAATTTTTTTGAAGGATTTCCAAGTTATGACAGGTTACCATAAAAGAAGCATAGCTGACTTTGACAGACTAATGTCACATGTACCCAAGAATTTGTGAGTTCTTTCTTGTGTTTCTTGCTCAGCTTTCCATATATGTTCTGCTCTTTTCTGCCTTCCCTTGCTTACGTCTTTCATACATCCCTTGAAATTGGTAACCCCTGTCAAGAACCCAGGATGTCTCCATCCACAGTGTCTACTTGGGAACATACTCCTGAACACGCACACATTGGGTTTTGAGGTCATTTCACAAGAATAGAATTGTATTCCTCATCTTCTCTCCTGTACATTGCAGTTTTCACTAAGCAATACCCCACATGAGGAAATTTCTGTTCCTTCTGAACCTCAGTCTGGGCATACACCTCCCTCACTGACTCACTCATTCTCATGTGGGGCCAGCCTTGGGCCTGAGAAGATGATGCACAGCACCCTTCATACCCTGAGCGCACAGCACATTGGCACTCGCAGCCAGGTCTGACCTCAGAGCGCATGCCTCTGATGACTGCTAGAGTGCGTGAACAGAGCTCCACAGGGAACTTTGAGAGGCTGTCAAGCCTGGATAGGTAGGAGTACTTATGGTGCTAGGTTCTTGAAAAGATTGTCCTCTGAGCTGTGCACTTTTGCTGTCCTCACCTGCAGACTAGAGGAAGCAGCAGGGGATGAGCACCCTTGAGAGGAAGCTGCAGGGGATGAGCACCCTTACCTTTTCCACTGCTGCATTCCTAGATTGCAGGGGTTCCCTTTTCCCTTTGATTTCCAAGTGTTTGTTTTGTCACAGTTCTTGTCCTGCACTCGAATGTGGGTCTTTTGCCGAGCTGAGACCTAGAAGGCTTTGCTGGTCTTTTATTTTGAGGGCTGATGGCCTTCTGTTCTTGTCTGGCAGGTAAGCAGATCCAGGTGTTATCCGGCCATCTGCAGTGGGTTTACTGCTGCTCCATCTCCCCTGACTGCAGCATGCTGTGCTCTGCAGCTGGTGAGAAGTCGGTAAGCCTCCAGTGTGTGCCTGTGCATGGCATGTGTGTGTCTCAGCAGAGGCGGGAGGGGAGGCGAGTTGGCGGGCTCTGGCCCTACACAGCACTCGGGAGGCTAGAGCGTGAACATGGCGGTGGAGAGGAGGGTGTGGGAGTGGGTGCTTCATCTCTGGAGGAGAAGTGCAGTGTTTTCAGACCTTTTCTTCCCTGTGGGAGTCCAGGGTTTTAAAACTACAGCCCACACCCAGACCTCAATTTGAATCTCTTCAGTTTGACTCCATGTGATTAGAATTCCAGTCCAAACCCTGACAAGAGCAGTGCTTGTCTGTTGTGTTCTAAAGATATTGGAGCCCAGGCAGTCTGGAGAGGTAGTTTCTCTTCTGCTTGTGTAACCTAACTGATCTTGGATGTGACAGATTTGAAGGGGTCACTATTTGGCATAGCTCAGGAACTTGATCATGGAAGTGAAGCACTTTCCTTTTCTTTTTTGGAGACAGGGTAGTATAACCGAGACTGGCCCTGAACTCCTGCTCCTCCTACCTGCACCTCCAGGCCCATTTTATGCAGTGCTGAGATGGAACTCAGGGCTTTGTAAAGTGTTTGGGAAGCTCTCTACTACTAACTGAGCCACATCTCCACCCTCAACGAGTTTTGTAAAGATAAAAAGGAAATCCTATTTTGATGGTTCTCGTCAAGGTTTAAAGTTACAAGCTAGGTCAGATGCAGTCGTGGGCCAGATTGCCAGGGTTCTTAATCAAGGTGTTGGAAGTCTAGGGAGGGTGTTGCTGTGTGGTACACTGGGTCTAGCTCATATCTGATCCTATGCTTGGCTTCAAGTGGAATAAGCTGTCTTGTCAAC